>JAOTQH010238934.1:0-12915 GCA_025631255.1 Cornus kousa
CCTATAACTATCGCCTCCTCCCACCAAGACTGGACTTTCCCTTTGAAATCCTCTGATCTCAACCACATATTCTCAAAACGGAACGGGGTGTGCCGAGATCTCAAACCCCCACAATCAAGAACTAAGGGAACATGATCAGATGTCACCCTTACGAGAGCAGCCTAAATAACATCCGGGAATTTCTCTTCCCACTCCCCAGAAATCATAAATCTATCATATTGTTGTTATATCTTTTGTATAATGAGCTTTCCATTTCATTACCAAACAAATACAACCAAAGGTATTGTGGCTTTAAAAATTATCAAAGAAAAGGAAGAAACATATAATTAACTTATATATATATATATATATATATATAGAAAGGAAGGATCCCAAATAATCGATCTTTCTTCTAGTATATGCAAAGAGAAGGAATACATAACATAAGGTAAAACTAACACCAGTTATGATTAAAGGTTGTATATCTCATTTACCTGGCATGAGAGGTTCTATAAATAACAAATTCAAATGGCTCTGCTAATTGTGTGACGTTGATATGCATTAAGCCATGCCCAATATACAGTGTATCAAGAAGCAATGCCATGGCCCATGAGTTCAATTTCAGTTGGTGTGATACTGTGATGGCATTCTATTCACAAGCTAATTTATATATGAACTAATAGCATGAAAGTATATAGTTCAGCTGTCGCGAACGTGCGTGGGCGGGGGGGCGGGGTGTGTGTGTGTGTGTGGAGAAATGTGACACAATCCATGACTTCAAGCCTTTCTAGTGTAAAGTTTAAGGAAATCAAAATGGCAAAGAGATGGCTATCAGAAGCGTGAAAGTACTTCCCAAACTTAATCCGGTTTGTACATAAATAAACTATTTGGAAATAGATCCAAAAATATATATTTTACATTCTTTGACAATATGATTTTTGTAATTAAAAATTAGCATTAAAAAATTGTTTACACTATAATGGTTTTGTTTCACAAGATATGGTACTTCCTCAGATGCTTTTAGGTTCTTTCAAGTTTCCAAGTTGATTTGGGGCTCTTTTTTGACTCACTAGAATCACATGCAACAAATGACAACAAAAACTAATATTAAAATAATAATTTTCTCTATTTTCTTATACATTTAAACCTGTAAGGTCCATTCTAAGCTATAAAGTTCAAATACCCAAGAAAAGTATGCATGCTGAACCTATATTTATGAAATTATAAGACATTTCCCACCCAAACATAAAACGTTAACTTCCTGTGCTCATAAGCTTGATGATTGTCAGTAGGTTATTCAGCACGAATACATTTTGTTATAATTCCGAAAGACATGGGAGTCTTATTTCAATTTCAGATTTCACTTACAAAAGGTTAATTGCTTATCTAAAAACTTTAACTCTTTGTCACCCCCTCTAAAGGCCAAATGCAGGGAATCATCTCCATGCTCTGGAATTCTTCCATTAGGCCTGTTCACACCCTAAATCCTCTCCACCTAACAACACCCTTTATGTTGATTGCATTCCCCACCTCTAGTGTGGGTTAAACTTAATACCAACAGTACTCTCACCAGTAATCCTGGTTCAGCTATGGAAGGCAGTTTTCTAAGTTTTCTTTGTGACCACAAAAGCCGGATTAAGAGTTCTACATGAGGTATAGAGTGCACTTTAGTCTAGTGGCTGAGCTTTCATGCGTCAGAAATGTCTGCATATGGCTTAATCATCAGGACTCCAAAAAATGAACCTAGAAACAGATGCCTCTGAAGTTATGCATTTGCTTATTGACACAGATCCTCTCACACAATAATATTACACTTGAGTTTCTGCTTGCAGGCTCCTCTTGGGAAGAGATCGAAAATTTCAAGCCCTCCATTCCATTAAACAAATTCAAGTTCATATACTATTACTAGTTCTCTTCATGATCAAGAAGGTAGTTTTGTTATGTTAAGTAGTCCTCCAAGCTATGTAAATGCTCCTGTTCTGGGATGCCCATGGTGTGTATACTCCAACGCTTTGTGAATTAACCAGTATGTGAAGTAAATAAAATCTCCCTTCTACCCAAAAATGAACCTCTCAAATACTTGTTTCTAAAATAATTACTATCAAATAACATTTTTAGTAATTCTATATTAGGTAATATTACAGCCACTTCCACTTTGCGTGGTTATTGCCATACCCACAAACAATATGCTAATTTTCCAGTTCCATCCAAATTGGAGGCGAGAACAAAAAAAATAAACATATGTTTCCAAGCCCTTGGAACACGCGATTCTGGTTCACGGACTATACCCAATTCAAATAACCTTAAAAAGATGATAAAATCTTCACCCAAAAAAATAAATAAATTAGATATTAGAGAAATAGAGAGAACCCAAAATCAAAATATGTATATGTATTTTTATACTGCGTATATCTGTGTGTGCACGACAACAATGAAGGCGAATAAAAGAAGCAATGAAGCAACAAAACGAAGTGAACAGTGGACCTGCTTGTTCTGATAAGAAGAAAGATCGAAAGAGAATTCGGGATCAAGGTCGCCATGGAGTTCTCGATGAGATTTGGATGCCGCTTTTGCGTCTACTTCTTTGATTTTCCGATTCAATCGGTCGATCACAAAGAGGACTCCAAGAGCTTCGACCGCGAGAATCGTCAGAGCCCCAAGAAGGAACCCAAGAAACAGTGTCAACAGAAACATTGTCGTCCCCTTCACTTTCACCACCACAAGCTATGCCTCTTCTAATCACATTCACATCAACACCAACATATAGTGCTCAGTCGATGATGATGAAGAAATGGAAGCGAATTTGGTACCATTCGTAAATTAATTATCTGTAAAGTAAAGAATATTCTGCAATTGACCAAATGAAAAGGTATAGTACAGAGATAGGGTTTTGAAGTGAACAAGAAGCATCGGGTGCTTCCTCTTTCTTGATTGTCCTTCCAGTTGTAACAGTGGATTGTAGAGAGAGAGAGGACAGAGATATTTGAATAGCGCGTGGATTAGGAGAAATTTTTGGATTGTTTTGGTGTTTGGTTTGAGGAGGAGCGGTGGGAGGCGGCAACCCATGACAGTAAAGTCGACTCTTAATATAATAATATCTGAATTATTATTACGCTAATTAATACGTTAATATATTTAACAGGTATTTATTTAACTAACTAGATTTGATTGACTTAACATGCTAAATTGTTAATTGGTCTATAATTTGATTTGTGTTCACACGATAGTCTAGTCTGGATTCATTTATTAAATAAAAAAATATATGTATTGTGTCATTCATTTATTAAATTATGTTAACTGTTCAATTGAGTATGAGTAATATCACTTCATGTTAATTTGAAAATTAGAAGTGTAGGGATATGAGCTTATATGTATTTAATTAAAAATAAAATACTTTAAGTTCTGTTTTGTTGTTTGAAAAAACATAAAAGTTAGAAGGAAAAAAATATTGTTCTTAGATTGCTTTATTTATATTATATACAAAATAACTCCAAAATATTTGTTAAATCATTATCTTTCATCACTTATAAAAATATTTGTTACTTTAAAATAAAAATAAAAATACGAATTTTATCAAACTTGATTTAAAAGCACAACCGAGCATACAGAAAAGACTAAGATAAAAACTACAACTTCTTTTTCTTCTTTTTTTCATGGTTAAGTGACAAAAATATATACAAATTAAATTAAATTAGTCATAATTTTTTGGAAAGAGTTTCTTGTTACTTGTATGGAGTCTTTGACCGATACATTACTTCGTAAACATATGTTTCATTTTCTCATAAATCATAACACTGATACATTGATCATGTTTTACAATGGAGACATAATAATTAAATGATTATCACATTTAATATAATTCGAATTCGGGATCAATACATAATAATTAAATGATCACCACATTTAATATAATTCTACTTCTAAACAATGGAAGAAAAGAGTGCAACACTCGAATACAAACTCCCACGAGAGCAACCCAACTATGGGTCCACGGCACTTGCAGTTTTTAGTTTTGCATTTCGTATAAAAATACTTTTTATTTATTTTGTAATATATTTTCTCTAATTCTTGTCCGTCTTTCATAGAGACCTTCATAACACTCTTCATTCCTCTCATGCCACTATAAATTGTGGGCTCATGAGTGCCGTTGGGCCATGTGAGACATGGAGGACCAAAAAAAACAAGGAAATTAAATGTCATTAATAAGTAAATGAGCCAGAAACATTTATATGGCAAATTAATTAATTAGAAATTACATGGAATGAGCAGGATATTTTACCATAAAACGAATGCTAATTGATAATTTGATAGTATAATCAATGGTTTGGTAGGAAAACAGACAATAAATAGTCTAATGCTGACTAGACTATTTGAAATAAAATTCACAAGATATGACTTCAAAATAGGAGGAGCAACAACCCAACCTAACAAAGCAGTTATGATGCTACATGGTCAATGACCTTGAAGAACTAGCTTCTATAAGAAAAATATATGTCCAAAGATCTTTAATTATATATAAGATATTTTGTGTTTGCCAAAGAAAAGTCAACAATTCAAAGTCTAAATATCATCAAATATGTTATTAACCAGAATATTGAACACCAACCATGTCAACAATTCAAGGTCTGAATATCATCAAATTGTTATTGGATCAATGTTCTTTGATGGGAGAAATTTTTGAAGGGTTCAAGATCCTGGGATAGAGATCAGTGAAAGCAATAGAATTAAACAGTTTGTATCTTAAAAACTCTACACAGATTGTCAAACAGGCACACTTTGTGTAACAATTGAGTGAATCAAAGAAGATAATGACTTCTAATATAACAATTATGAGATGAACTTTAACGAAACACCCAGCATTGACAACACCATAGAAGCTTTAAATTACAATGTTACCAACAAATTACAAGGGCTGCATTATTATGTAACATACACGAAGCTGAGTTCATGCACAAGTACCACCAAAATTTCAAGTTTCCTCTTCTTCCTAAACTAATACTCCCTCTCCAACGAAAAGGGACAAAGAACTCTATGGATTGAACTGTTACTTTGTAACTACATGTACATGGCTATCAAAAAAACGCAGTTCTCAGTTTCTAAACATGTTCATTACTGCATTGGGAGAGTCTTTGAACGACAGTCTTTAAACTACTCCTCCTCCATGGAAAAAGGAAGAAGACCTCTATGGATTGAACTGTTACTTTGTAACTACATGTCCATGGCTATTAAAAAAACGCAGCTCTCAGTTTCTAAACATGTTCATTACTGCAGTGGGAGAATCTTCGAATGGCAGTCTTAAACTACTCCTCCCTCTTCAAGGAAAAGGGAAAAAGAACTCTATGGATTGAACTGTTACCTTGAAACTAAATGTCCATGGCTATCAAAAAAACGCAGCTCTCGGTTTCTAAATGCATTCATTACTGCAGCTGGAGAATCTTCGAATGGCAGTCGCCAGAGCAGCGGACAGACCCAAAGGATGTAAGAATTTACAAAGACATACCAATCTCCATGGTAGAGTGCGAAGTAAAATAGTTGAAGTCATGGTGCTGGACACTGAGCTGTTTCAGCCAGGAATCAACAGCACTATGGAGATACATCAGCCTTTCATGATTCATGATTGGATGTGCTGGGCTTCATCCAATCATCCCCTTGCATCTTGTAAGTAGCCTTCGGGGGAACATGATGGTAAGGAATGTCTTTTGCAATGTCTTCATAATTCTCCAATGCATCATCTGCAGTATCAAACCGAAACACAATGGTAAGTCAGTAGGTAAAAGCAGTCGATGACAATTACAACTATTTGGCTACACATGCTATTATCATTAATCAATGGTTTCATGAACAAGATTTCTTCATATCAACTCGGTAAGGGAAAATTTTGGACTGCATTACCAAATTTCTGCTCCCTTGACCAAAGCAATCACTAAAAGATCGTAACTATGATCGCAGGAATATAATTTTAGCACACTGTTTTGTAGGGCTTTGTGAAACTAATTTGCCTCCAGCATATTTTGGAAGTTTTCCAACAGCCTAACTGGAACCAAAAAAAGAAAGATGGAATATAAACAACATCACTACCCAACATCAACACCAAGACAACAGATAGTTTTCATTAGAGAGTTTGTATATGTCTGCCAATAACTATGATGTTAAGTGCAAGTTTCAGAAGTCCCTTCAGGCTTCAACCATCACTGTAAGGTCATGCAACTTAACCCACACTCCTTAATTCAACCATCGCAGCTGCATGTGCAATAGTACCTGTTCTGTTGAGTCTAGAAACTGGCCATAGTGGTCTCATATTAAATATTAGCCACTGAGTAATATGTTGTGCATGGATTATTGCAAATAAAATCATTGAACTTTCACTTTTTACATATTACCCCTACTAGTAATTTCTAGAAATCCCCTTGAACTTTTATTAATGCACAGTGTTGTGCTATAAATAATGGCTGTTGTCTAATAATCCTTAAAAGATTTACAAATACCTCTCATGCACTCTTTTTTTTTTTTTTTTTCCGCCACTGATTATTTCCTATTCATTTTTCTCATTTTTTATTTAGGACATGTCCATAATTGTCTTTTCCTCACTATATCAAGGTAAATATAATGAATCAACGAGCTTACCTGAGAGTGGACATTAGCGCAACAGTAAAGTTGCATTATTTTGACCCGAAGATCATGGGTTCGATACGGGAAGCAGCCTCTTCGCATGTGGAAGTAAGGTATCGTACATCTCACCATCTCTAAATCCCGCAATAACGGGAGCCTTGTGCATTGAGTTGCCATTGAGTTCACCTGAGAAATGTTGAGTCCATTCCAAGTTTAGTATACAATATACATTTATGGATCTGGTCAATTAGGGTTTGTAGTTAGGAAAGGCAACAGGGTGGGTCCAAGATAGGTTTCCTTAAATGGTACCCCCATTAACCGTGAAGCTATCGCATACCTGTTCCAAACCTATGATGGAGAGAGAGAGAGAAAGAGTCTATTTTGTATAGTTTTCTGTTTCTGAGAGATAAAAATAAAAAATATATACAAAAAATTGTTTTCAAATAATTGTCTTTTATAGTTATTTGTAAACAAAAAAAAATTTTAATGAGATCTTGAGAATTATCTTTAGAAAATTGAAACAAAAAGGCCTAAAATAATCTCATATTCAAAAAACACAAGCCTATGATGGGGAGAGAGAGAGAGAGAAAGAGAAAAAGTGTCTATTTTTTATAGTTTTCTGTTTCTGAGAGATAAAATAAAAAAACTATACAAAAAATTGTTTTCAAAGAAATGTCTTCTATATACTTATCCAAAAAAAAAATGTCTTCTATAGTTATTCGTAAACAATTTTTTATTTTTTTTATTTTTTTTTTTTTAATGAGATCTTGAGAATTATCTTTAGAAAATTGAACCAAAAACGCCTAAAATAATCTCATATTCAAAAAACACACTCACACTAAACTTCGGCTTTCAAGTGTCAAATTAAGAAAAAATTCATTTGTGTGTTCTATAATAACATCACATGCAACTTCAAACTCATGCTAATTAGGAAATTTATATATAGGAGCAAAACACAACATGTAGAGAGAGATTAAGGAGATATAGAAAGAGATAGAACTAGACAGAGAGGGTACATACTGAGTGGCCATTGAGTAGTCGATCATCAGATAGAAATAACCGCCGGTCCCTTGGTCATCGGAGATTGCCGATCAGAGTGGGCAGTGGGTAGCAAAGTGGAGGTAAGATGAGAGGCGATGGGTGATACAAGGAGTGAGGAACCCTAGGCTTCTAACGTATTTATAAGGCTGGATCATTGTTATTTCTAATAAGAACAGGGGTAAAAGTGTAACAACATATAAGGCTGGATCTTTGTTATTTCTAATAAGAGAATAGGGGTAAAATGGTAATATTGTTACATAATAAACAGTATCATGAGCCCCTCCGAAACCGACTCGGTTTTAATTTTAAAATCCCAGACCTGTCCTTACTTTAAAAATATATATATAGCTTTTCATACTTATCTCCTTGGGCAGGGCTGGTCGGACACCCGCTGGGTCAGAAGAAATTGCCATCCTCATTTGTAGTCAACAACTTATTTATTTGTAAATTTGTTAGCATAATTCTTTTAGTTTAATATTTAAGAACGAGATAGTATCTAGTCCACTTTAGTTAATAAATTTTCTATTTCTTTAACACATTGAACCCATTTGAATTGTAATTTACATGGATCCAAATAGTTAGGATAATTATTTTGCTTTATATAATTAAGACTGATACCTTTGTTTCTTTTTCTTTTTCTTTTTTGACAATGATGGCGGTATTGTTGGGCTCTTTTACAATCCCATAATCCATCACCGACCACATGTACTTATTCTTCCGTCCCATATGCACAAGACAATTATTGTAAAAATTTCTAGGATAGGCTCTAAGGGAATACGAACTTCCAACTTCCAATATGAGAAGTTGTTCTGTCAACTAGATTTCACATATTCCTTCATGTATATTTTACACTCTCCTTTGGTTTCTTCATGTGTTGAGCATATGCTTCTACCAGTCCCTTTGTTAACAGCTGCTTGAGTCGCAAATTCAGTAGCATAACTCCTTTGTTTAGTGTAATCAAGAGTTGAGAGGGGTTTTTTTTCCTTATTTTCATTACACACACACACACACACATATATTTTTTTTACTTTGACAAAAAAAACTCACATCCAAGAACACTGGACCTCCTACTTTAAAAGGTGACAAGGTATCACTTGATTATGCCTTCATGTTATTTACGCCACTACCTTTCATATATGATATATCTTCTCCAAGTTCTACGATCCCCTTTCATTTTCGTCTCTTATTGAGCACATGTCTATAACTGTCTTTTCCCACCAATATTGAGTTTAAAATGACGATATTGTCCAAGTTAATTCTAGATGCATTGAGTGTCTATAATTATCTTTTCCCCTAATATTGATTTCAAAATTACGATATTGTCCAAGTTCATTCTAGATGCATCGAGTCTATTCTAAGTGTGGTCTACATGGATATGATTAGCTAGGATTTATGATTTACAGTTGTTTTAATTGCAAATTTGTAAGCACAAAATGATAGTGTTGGACCTCTTAAAATACTCAAAATTTACCACTGTGCTATTCTGCTATTCATCCCTCCCAGATTTCATATAATTAAGAATTGAGGTTGTTTACTTGACCTAGATTTCATATATTTTCGTCACCAAGTACGATACCAAGCTTCGATCCTTGTTCAAATGGTGGATGAAGTATAATAGACTCTAAACCCAAACAGGTTTGCAAGGATTGGTTTTCAGATATTTTCTTCTTTTTATGGTTTCTTTTGTTTTCTTTGTGTGTACATTAACCATGTGTCCATAACATTTTTCCCTTCTTAGGTCAAATTGAATGTGACAACACCATTGAATTCATTTAAAATGCCAAGTCCATTCCAAGTGTGATTAACATATATTAAGTTAGTTGAGAATATTCAAATATTTATTCATGGAATTTTGTCATCTTCAAAATTTATTTTACAACATGTATTAAAGTCATGCAAAAATCGGTCACCCACTAATGATATCTAAGGCGGTGTTTAAAAATCTTAGGTAGTCCTTTAAAGCCTACTCGAAGCTTCCAAAACACCACCTCAGTCACTATTTGTCCCAATAGAAAAATAGAAGAAAAATTTTACTATTTAGGAAAAAAAAATTAATCATATGATAATATAACATAAATATGAATGCATAATTAAATAAATAACTAAATTAAAGCAATAAATGTCGTGTAACAACCGTGCAATCTTGGACTTTTGTCATCACTAAAAAATATTGTAATAATGTATTAACGTCCTGCAACAACCTTCCTTACACAAGATAATATATGACTTCAAGTTATAAATTTATATACAAATAATTAATGATTTGAAGTTATAAATTTATATATATATATTTCAGAACATTGTGCAACAACCTTCCTTACAAAAGATAATAAATGACTTAAAGTAAAAAAATTATAGATTTGTATAAGTCGTGCAACAACCTTCCTTACAAAAGATAATAAATGGCTTATGATATAAATTTGTAGACAGATAATAAATGACTTGCATTTATATATTTATAAATAGACATGATACACTAAACTAAAGTCAATTCAATTTTAATTCCACTAAATCAATCCTCTCTCGCTGTATTTATATTTATATATATGAGTCACTAAGTAAAGTCAATTCTAAAGTAAAGTCAATTCAATTTTAATTCCGCTGAATCAATCCCTATCCCCCTCTTTGGCACAAGGAGTGAAGGTACCAGAATTTGACTCAAGTTAAATGGATAAACCCCCTTGGCAAATTTTATTCAAAAAACTGTGCATAACATATAAAATACGGGTGGAATATTGTGCATTGAAATCTAATTACTAAAAAGTGATGTGCAAAATGCAGAATTACTATACAACAAAATTCAGGCAATAAAAAGCATAAATGAAAAGGACATTAATTAATTCATTGAGAAATACAATAATACTATGTTCGGTTGCATGGAATTGGTGCCTTGGAATTCGAATTCGAAAAAATTTAGTTTAAACTTAACATAATAGATTTTAAGTTATAAATTTAATTATCAAATTAGGCACTCACAACTTAGGCTGTGTCAGGTCATTAATTGCTTCAAATTAAGTCAAAATTTTCTCCAAATATAGTACCATGATAATTTGACATGCATACTACTTTGAAATGGTAAAATGCATTAAACGATTAGTATTAATCCATTGGACACGTCATAATCCCAACCCTCTTGCCTCTTAGATGGTAAAATGCATTAAAGTGAAACCTATTGTTTCATATTATAAACTATTTCTAACGTGGATGGAAATACATAAGGTTCTTCGTCATATTAATTCTACATTGTTTGTTAATTCGTTATAATATATATGTGTGTGTGCGCGCGCGCTAGTTCTAGATGTATTCTGTCACATGGATTATACAAGACCAAGTCTTGGAAGGTTTTTGAGCACGAGTACTCTTAGTTTTTGTTCAATATATTGCAATATAATACGGAGAACAAGACATATTTTCATTCAACTATGAGAATTAGAAAAGTTTTTTCCGAAAGAGGTGCTCAGAATAAAAAATGAGAATCTCATGACAGCACTACTTTTATCTAAATCTCTAAACTCATATATTCGTAATCACATTTTGAATCATTTATAGGTCTACAATTGCTAGTTTAAATTTGTAAAAAATTTAAACTACAAATTTATAGGGCTCCTACTTCTCAAAAGGGAGGTTAGGGGTTCAAGCTTCGGTGGAGGCATGTGCGTGTGAGTACCAACTAAGAAAAATAAATAAATAAATAATCATAAACACATTTTGGATCATTTATAGGTCTACAATTACTAAAGTGATAAGAACATGCCATGAATACTTTGAGGAAAATTTTATGTGGAGAAAAACAAATGCAATAATTTTAAGAAGGAAAATGCATACCTT
Source organism: Cornus kousa (assembly GCA_025631255.1). Lineage (NCBI taxonomy): Eukaryota > Viridiplantae > Streptophyta > Magnoliopsida > Cornales > Cornaceae > Cornus > Cornus kousa. Next base: position 11,458 of record JAOTQH010238934.1, read on the forward strand.
ATTTGCCAACAGCCTTCAAACCATTCATTTTTTTTTCCCCAATAATGGATATGGTTTGTCAGGCCCATTAATTTATTCCTGCAACTTTTCTGCTTGAACATGACCTATAATTGGTATTAAAGTATTTCATTAGAAATTGATTTATATAAAGCACTTCTAGAGTGGAAGCTACCAACAAATCACTGTCTTCACCCATTACCCATACCTCCTTACAATTAACCCATTTGACCAAGGCATGAAGATAAATCCCTATCTAAATTTGAGTAACCATTACCATTCTCTATTAAATTGAAAGGTATGCATAGGGCCTTTTTGGTTTGTAACTCTAAAAACAGTCTCAGAAAACTGTTCTCAAAGAACAATATTTTACAGTTCTCTGAAAACAAGCATTTTTATAACCGAGTTTTCAGAAAACTGAACCAAGCCGAGTTTTTGTACAGTTTTCTGTTTTCAGTTCTCGAGAATAGAAAATTATTTCCAAAGTTACAAACCAAGCACGCCATAGGAACCCTACCAAACAAGCCCATACCACTCTATCTAATAGGGGTGTAGCATTGAACATACCAAATTTGCAAAATGTAATAGCATACTTGTGAACCTAATTGCATGTAAAATTAAGTCTATTGTCATCGATGTACACTAACAATCAAAACTCAACGTGAGGCCTATCAATTTGTTATCTTGTGTCATGACCCGCACCGCACTATGTAGATATTGTCCGCTTTGCACATTTTCCTCTCGGTGTTCAATTTTTTTCTCAAAACAAGTCTACACAGTTAGGGATGTCCATTCGTATAAGGGTGATGTGGGACATCACAATCACCCCCTCTTAGGACCCAGTGCTCACGGTTTTCCTTAAAACGCATCTATACAATTAGGGATGTCCACACATATAAGTTTCATCAAACATTTTCCCCATACAATGTAGGACGTCACAACTTGTGCTTATAACATTTAGTGGCTACTTTTCAGGTATAAAATGAAATGAATTAAATGGTACCAAATTACGTTAGGCAAGACCCATGGCATACAATGCCAAAAGCATTTATTCTTTACAAATCACCAAAGGCTTAGTTTAAATGTTATCTCCTCCTTTCAAATAGAAGGTTGAGAGGTTGAGTTTTTAATGAGGCAAATGGTGTATGTGTGATGCACCACCAAAAAAAAAAGTAAAAAAATCATTTGTGGCATTTTTAGTTTTCCTCAAATTATTTTCTTTTAAACTTGAAGGTGGATTAAACATATTTTAACTTTAACTTTAAATGAATCAGTGACCTTCTAAAAACTAGCATTTTAGGAGATAACACAACCTTTTATGTGTTTGAAATTTTTTTTTTTTTTTTATAAGTATTCTATGTATTTGATTTGGGTTAAATTTCCATAAAAAAATATTAAATATTTGCATGTATCCTTTGTACTAAATTTTTAACAAACAATCACCTTTAAATACAGATATTA
>JAOTQH010238954.1:0-12912 GCA_025631255.1 Cornus kousa
GAAGCGCATACTAGATGAGAGCTCCACACTTCTATGGAGCATATCTCATGTGCTTTAGACTGATTTTATTTTTTTATTTTTTATTTTTTTGAAGCAGATCACTTTTCTATCAAGACAAAGATATGGACCAAATCTATAGGGCGACATTATTTTTCACCAATGAACTTGCTTCATCCAACCAAACAATGTGAGTGTGCACGCAGCAAACTCCCGCATCAAGGTAATGTCTCCGGAACCAGATGCCTTGGGTTTGACTATCCCAAGGTTAACCTAAAAGCTACAGAACTTGGTTTTCCATATGCACTAGACTCATATTGGGCTGGGGGCAACACAACAAGCACAGGAAAGAAGAAAATGCATGCAAATTTGCGCAATAAAGATAAGGTTCCCTTTGCAAAAGGAATCACACACAAAGTAGCAGCTGGATTTGAGAACCCAAATTATTAATTAGACAAAAGAAGGGGAAGGTGAACCTTTTAAAGAGATCAAGAAGATGATATACTACTTTCCTGAAAGGGGAAGGTGAATCTTTTAAAAAGATCAAGAAGATGATATGCTACTTTTCGGATTCAATAAGATTTCATCAAAATATAAGTCCAAGAATGTGTGATATAGAAATCACATTATTTTTGAAAATGTATACGTGGAAAGACAACAGAAACAACGCACAGATCCATGTATAAAGGGTTCCAACACACCCAACTGCCAAGAATATGATTGTATGAGTCGTGCGTGCGTGTGTGTGTGTGTGTGTGAGAGAGAGAGAGAGAGAGCATTTATGCTCCATTATAGCAATATATTACTTACCACACATTTTTGTAAGAATAAACTGGATGGGTTCATAACTCTCTACTGGGATAGTAATCTCAACTTCATATGGAGTATCTTGGGCCTTCTCACCTGAAAAATTATGAATTGAGGTTCAGAAGATCACATATTCTGGAAGATACAAAATCCACAACAAATGGTGCCCATACATCCATAAACTAAATGTAAATCCTTCAACACGCCCCCTCACGTGTGGCCTTCTTCTGGTCCAACATGTGTTTTTCAATTTTTTATTCAGGGTGACGGTGAGGTTTGAACTCGAGACCTTTGGCTCTGATACCATGTTAACTACCCATCTACTCTAAAAGTTTAAGTTGTTACAGAGGGTGTAACTTAAATATATAAATCCTTCAACACTAAAGAATCCTTACATCTCCAATCCACAATCAATGCAGTGGGTGATAAAGTTGTTGGAGGTCTCCCAGTTGCTCCTGATCCTGATAACCTGACCTCTAGGCCATGTTCTGGGAAAACCTAGAAAAGAGAAAAAAATGTTTGAGTTTTCTGAAAGAAACTCAATCAAGAAGAGGGAAAATAGCCTGTACATGTATCCATCATAGCAGGCATCTGCCCAAATGAACACACAAATTACTATACCTTAATGATTGGTTTCCGCACTAAACTGGAAAGGGAAGCAACTGCTGTCATATAAAGGACTACATGAGTTTGTTCAGTTCCAAAGCTGCAAAATGCAAACATTTGACTTTCAAGAATGTTGTCAAGAAGATAATGGAAAAGTAAGTGATAACAATTTAATGTTCATTCTGGAGATATTTTATGCAGGAGAGTATATTAGCATTGCAAACATTTCCGTTATCTAGGCTCAATTATTCACAAGAGAAATTGGAGATAATGTTAATCATAGAATCAAGGTAGGATGGGTTAAATGGAGGAATGATCTAGTACGGCGGATCGGCATATCCCTCTAAGATTGAAAGAAATTTCTATTAAACAGCTATTAGACCAGACATTTTAATAAGACAGAATGAGGTAGCTAAGAAACAACATATGCATAAAACTAGAGTGGAGAAAAAGTGAATGTTAAGATGGATGCGTGACAAGACAAGAAATGACAGAATCAGAGATGTACACACATTCATGAAATGGTTGAAATAGCACCCTCCGGAAACAAAATGAGAGAAAATCGATTAAAATGGTTTGGACACGTACAAAGAAGACAATAAAGTGAACCACTTAGGAAGAGTGAGATGGGTAATGCTAGGGTAAGAAGAACACAAAAATTAACATCGTTAGAATTAGTAAGGAAAGATACGTAACATGTGGTTTGACTGCGAACCATGACCTTTGATAGACTAGAATGAAAATATAGGATTCATGCAGCCAACCCCAAATAGATGGGAAAAGGCTTTGTTGAGTTGAGTTGAGCCGAGCTGAGGGTACAGTGATGAAGATGATGATAATTATGTTATTTGAAAAGTGATTTGGAAGTTCATAAGAAGTAGGTAATCATGTACAAACCAGAACAATTTTATTACTGATGTGATTTCTATTATCACCAAAGCCAAAAAGATTATTTGTAAAATGCAATCTATCCAACAGAAAGTGTATTTGCGTTGTCAGAAATATATGGTTTTTATGAAGGAGTTGTGCTTTTAAGTGTTGGGGAGGTGTTGTTCTTAGAGGAGAGAGAGACAGGTTTCAGAGGCAGGGCCAGCATACCCTGTGAGATGCATCTGCAAGGACGGAATAGACACACATTTGATGAACCAGACCGGTTCATGATCTTAAGAGGATGAAGCTAAAAACTTTTCAGTTCTGGTTGACAGGAAGATTCCCTGACTATTCTTTTGTGGATTTCACAGGTGATTTGAACTTCGATGAGGAGTTTCTTAAGGTTCATTTATACTTCCTGTGTACATGGGTCGTTCTCTATCTGCGCTTCTTATATTTTATATACAAGTTATATTTAAAACAGAATGTATCTTGTCTTAAGAAAAGACTAACAATTGATGAATTCTAGATCCTCATAAAAATCAACTTATTTTGGGAAATAAATCAAAATTAATCACAAACTCCCGATGACAGAATAAATTAGAAAAAAGGATAATGAATGAAATCATAATACATATACTGTACCTGAATTCATGGTAAGACTTTTCAAAGCCCACTTGAGTCATGCCATTATAAACCTACAATTCACAAGAAACAATTATGTCATCCAAAAAATATTAAAATAAAATGCACAAAATTCTAATTATCATTGAGGAATAACAGGATTCCTTACAACTTCCCATGACCGTGGATGAAAACCAACTGTGAAGCCTTCAAATACACGCAAACCCTGTTTCTCGCATGGAATGGCAAGTTCAACAAGAGCTCTGGACATGAAGTTACATAAGACCACAACATTTGAGAATTAGAAACATAAAAGTACAACAAATTTTAAGAAAATCTGAAATGTGACTATGCCAAGATTTGAGCATTATCAATAAAAGATATTACTCCATCTACACCAGAAGAATGGTTCATTGTTCCATTAATGAATGTCCAGCAATAGTTGTCTACTTTGAAAAGTAAACTTATAAACTGTTGTAATTTTTTCAAGTTACCTTTTTTTCAACAGGCATGAATGTGTTAACAAATGTGAAAGAAGTGTCAGATTTGAAATCTTGACAAAATTAAATGACATACTTGTGAAAAATCCATTCAGATATCCACCAACTTGACTAGAGTAAAACTCTAAAGAATAAAGATTATGGTTAATATGTAGCATAAAACATACATTTGCAACTAGGTAATACAGTTCCCCACGTATATGCACATATCTTAATATAAATTCTTTTAAATTTAAAAGCAGTGATCAAGACCATTATGCATATTTCATGTGGAATATAATCCATTTTTGTCAACCCTGAATCATAGCCGTACGCACCATCTTTCATTTCTATAAGAGTCATTAATACAATTGCAGTATGCAAATACATGCCTTGGTAAAAGAGACTTCTGTAAGTAAAAGTTAACCTGGTGTTGATGGGATGGAAGACTGGAGACAGACCTACAATTCAACATTATTTTGCATAAAGTGGCTACTCTAAGGGCTAGTTTGGTGTGGTGGAATGAATTGGAATGGAATGAGAATGGAAGTGGGAATGGAATGAGTAGGGAATGGAATGGTCATTCCTTTTGTTGAAATGTGGAATGATTTTAATGGAATGACCATTCTCCAAGAATAGTGGAGAATGATGATTCCAATTTTTAAATTAGCACCAAACACAAGAATGGAAAAAAATTCATTCCATTCCACTTTCTTCTAAAAGAAAAAACAGAGCCAAAAAAAAAAGACGGATAGACAGAAGTAGACAAGAAGAGAGAGAGAGAGTGTTAAAGAAGAAAAGGAGAAAAAATAGAACCCAAAAAAAAAAAAAAGACAAGAGAGGAGAACAAGATGAAGAGAGAGATGTAAACAAAGATGATAAGAGAGGAGAGAGAAGAATAAGAAAGAACTGACATGGCTTCGTTGTTCATCTCTACAACTAAGGCTTTGTCATTCGTCTCTCTCTCTTTCTCTATTTGGTTGACAATTTTGACTTTTGGGCTTTCTTATTTGTTTATTCTTTTGAACAAAAGTTCCATCACTTGGGCTTTCTTATTTGTTTATCAAGTTGCCAAAAGTACCCTTTTTGGGTTAAGAAATAGAATAATCATTTAAAAAAAAAAAAAAAAAAACAGTGAGGCGCACCTAACAAATAGGACGAGGCGCGCGCCTAATAAACATTAGTGCGCTTGGGATGACAACAGGCGCTAGACCTGCGCCTCGCGCAAGCCTTAACAACACTGTCTACAACCATAAAACTTGGCACAGACACCATGCTTGTATAAAGTACAAATAAGTGGAAGTCCAGTCTGGCCAAACATGAAATCCCGACATGTTGCATATCCCAAGAATGAAGGATCCATAAATAATAAAAATAAAAAATAGCCATTCATCAATAGATACATTTTGCCAGACAAATTATCACTTAAAGTTGGGCACAACATGCAAAACAACATTATTAACCCCAAGAAAAGTATAGAACAATCTATCATTTAAACTACTGAAGTGACATAGAAATTCCAACAACAGCACTCTACATCTTCTCCTCTAGGCTACAGAGGGACGTCAATCATCGCAGGGATTCAGCAGGGAAAAAATTACAGAAATTAAGACAATTTTTTTACTAAATAAATGGTTTAGAAAAGACGCCATAATTTTATGCTGGTAACTGGTGATAAACTATTACCAACATGAGAAAGAAAAAATGGCACACAAGCAGTTGCTACAAATTTCAGGTATATATTATTATTTTTTTAATTCATTGGGTAAGGTATGTAAGGCCTAAGAGATGTAAATAGACAAATGTCATAGACATTCAACAGCAGGTGCCTCTTGTATCACTTTGACAGTCTTCAGTAGGTTCTAATTACATGAGCTTCATATGGCGTGGTTTAGCCTATTTCCTAACCACTTAAGCTTATGGGACAAGTCTTATGTCTAATGTGGTATCGGCTATTAAGATTTTGGAAGTTCTTGAGTTCAAGTCTTTCCATTTGCATTAGTTCTCCCCCTTTTTGCTTCCCGTCCTAGCTATCTGTTTTGTCTATCTTCTTCTTCTTTTTCCCCATTTTTTTAGCAACAAGAATAGCATCCTTAACCCACTCCTCCCTTATAAGTGTCATGTCAGCGTTTTTCCATTAAGCTGCAACAACTTTAACATGCTATATTTGTTCTCCATGTACGTGGGGTGACGGGAGGTGTGAAAGCTTCACATGCATTAATTGACCATTCGCTAACATGTTAATTTTATGGAGCAAGAAGGTATTTAACTTAATGCGCATGATTCTGAAAATTTGTCAATCTAGGCATGACATGACTCTTCAATCAGTCTTTGATAACCAGTGCTCGTATTCCATCGTGTCCCTCGCATAAGAAAGAGTTACTTCCAAAAATTGCTAGTAAGCAGCATATTGTGATCACTAACTATCAATTGTGGCTTTCATGTATCTTGAAGATGTAACGAATAGTTTAGCAATGGCACGACCATATACAAATGGAAGGAGGTCCACAACCATAACTATTATTACATCTTTCCTTGAGATGGAGGATAACCTTTCATAATATCCATAGATATATCAAACCAGGGATGAGCTGAAACTGGTAGTGGCAGCAAGAGAACAGGAGTAGCCACTGTTTCCCTTTTGTTCCTTTGGCAAGTGTCACACTCTTGCACAACTCACTTATTAGAATTTCCAAACAGTAGCATATATTTCAAGAGTCTACAAAAGACACATTACTTGTTAGAATTACTTAATTCATGCCAAATGTTGGACTGGCTATTTGATATGAGCAAGAAGCACATTACTAACTAAATTTCCTTGATTCGTGCCCAATTCAGAAACCCAATAAACCCAGCCTTATAAACTATATGTGTGCATAACTGTGTGTACTAAAATCCATTATCCCAGTGCTGCCTATGCGGGTTTAGGAATGTGGAGAAAAGCCAAATCTTTGGTATTATTTTATAGGGAAAAACTAGAAACAAATGCTTGCTGGACCAAAAAAGTATTTGTAGGTGCCCCAAATATAGTTAAATCCACTCTCCCTAGGGATCGCAAGAGAGCTAAGACAACTCACAGCCAAATCATTCAAACGAAGCATTAAAAAAACAAACAAATCAATGAATTGTGAAATTAAAAGAGAAATGCAGGGAAACCCTAAAACGAAAAAGCAAATAATGAAGTACCTGAGTGAATGGATTGTTTCTATTTACAGTAACGATCGGCTTTCTTCTTGACACGATCATCAAGAGCGTCCTCGACGGTCTTGGAACTAAACTTGGGATCGTAACGGAATTTCTTGGCCTCAACCGGGAAAAGCTGTTCGTATTTCATACGCTTTGCGGCGTCGATTGTGTAAATCATCTCTCCTCCTTCTCCTTTATCGGCGGCTGAACCCTCCTCGCCCCCACTGGCGGCAGCGACGACCTCGTCGGAGATAAATTCAGCGGCTTCCTCAGGTAAGTTTTCATTCTTCTTGGTCTTCTTCTTCTTCTTGTTGATGGATTTGGTGCGAGTGGCGAGAACGCCACCTTTGAAGGCCAGCCTCCCTGCTTTCGTTCTCTCGTATGGGTCCGACATTCACAACCCTCTTCTCTCTCCCACTCCCCCTTTGCTCTCTCTCTTGTCCTCAACCCTACGGAATCCTAGACGCCCTCTGCGTTCACAACTCAAGTTTTCCAGCCTTCCAAGCCAAACAAAAATTACCAATAAAATTTTCAAATAGAAATTAATACTGTAACAAGTTATAGGACAATAACATTTTACCAATGTTTCTTCAGTTTTTTATTTTTTTGTTTTGCAATATATTTTTGGAAGAAAACTAAACAATTCTTTTGAATTTGTTAAATAACAAAAAGGGTAATTTACACATTAACACTTGCACCTACGTTTGAGTTAAAAACAAGCAGAGATACAACTTTGGTAAGTGGTAAATTGCCCTAAGTTTGATAAATTAAATAAAGACACCTAGATAAAAGTGTGTAATTGTCCTTTAATTTTTGAATTGGCCTATTAAATTAAGGGTTAACTGTAAAAAAACCTGTTTATGTAGAACTATACTTTTTGAAAATGGGTATGTTAGTCCATAAAATTCAAAAAATGTGCAAATAAGCCACTTTATGACAAAAACTAAATATGAAAATCCTATTTACCCTTTTACTCCCATTTTGCCCTTCACCCATATGTGCATATAAACCCCCTACCCAGTTCCCCCCTCCCTCCCTCTCTCTCGGGTTATATATATATATATAAATTCGTATGCTATAATTTTTTTATAAAAAATTATCAATTCAATAAAAACATAAAATAAAATTATAATTATAATAAAAATTATGTTAGGGTAAACACAATGGGAATACCTAAAGTGTGTGATTATGTGTGGGGACGATGGTGGCGGTTTAATTTGCGACAGGGATGGCTATATTGTTGATGGATTTAGAGAGGAGAGAGGTGGTTGTGGGCAATGGAAGGAGGTGGCAGGAGGCGGCGATCATGGTGGGGAGGAGGTGGGAGGAGACGGTGGCCATAGTAGGGAAGAGGCGGCATGGATGATTTTGGGAATTTTGTTTTTTGTTTTTTTGGATAAATAGTGCTACTGTCTTATTTAGTAGGGGATTGTTTGGTTTCGGTTTTTATTATATTCAATTTTAGGTTTATTTGATTTAGCTTATCCTAATTTTATACAAATTGAGATTTATTTTATTCTTGTCACAAACACAATTTTTTACAAATTTAGATAAAAGGGTCATTTTACATGAACTGCATTTATAGTTATTAATTTATTCAACTGAAGTGAATGTATTATCGTCATTTTATACCATACAGAGACCTATTCAGAGACTTATTTGCACCAAATTTATAATATAGGGGGGTTTTACACACATGGATCTTTTTGCATTATATCGATAATATAGGGGTTTTTGCACTTAACCCTTAAATTAAAGTACTGTTAATTTACCAGAATGACCATCATGAATGAAAAAACAAATACAAGCCACAACCAACACCACTACTTCACAACCCGGCCACTCCGCAGCCCCACCACCGCCACTTCAGTATATAGTTTTCCATCAAATTCACTACCTAAAAATCACCCTCCAATTTTTCAATCCTCAATTTATTCTAAAATCCATCCAATCCAAGTATTCAAACTAGGCCAATTGGTATTCTTGCATATATATATATATATATATATATTTGTCTCACTGTTACAAGCCATCAACAAAGAGAGCAAGTAGGAAGCCATTAGTGGTGAGCAAGGAGGAAGCAAGGCCAGCAGGATACGACGAGCTCGGATGATGACAGCGGCAATGCAACTGCCTGACGATAATTAACTGAACAGAAGGATTTGCAAATTAACGGCTAGCAAAGATTGAACTTATTGAGGCCGGTGTATAACGATGTACTCAACGACGAGGATAAAGTGAACTTTTAGGCCAAAAGTGGCAATGGCGGTGAAAGACGGTTATCAGAGAGCTTTTAACGCCGGCGATGCACTTGTTGGCTAGCGTAGAGATTTTCTGGCCAACTATTTTAGGACCTCCGTTGGCGGCAACAAAAAAGCCACAACTATACCCAGGGGATGACTTAGGCTTATGGTTAGTGACAGAGGCTGAAAATTACTATTGTTTGCTTCACCCAAAGGCTTGTCCTCATAAAATGGTGTTTGGTTCAACCATGACTTGAACTCATAAACTGAAGATGTCAAAATAAGAAGTGATTTGCCGACGACTAGCAACGACGATGGCGAGGTGGTGATGCGATTTGGACAGAGGCTGGAGGTGTGGATGGTGTTGGAAAATAAATGGAAGAGGAAAATGTGGTGGCTATGGTGGTTAAAAGGTGGTCGCAGTGGTATACTGGTAGGTCCTGGGAGAGAAAAGGGAAAGGTGAGGGGAAATTGGTGGTAAAAATTTAGGGTCCATTTGGTTTTGTAGGTTTTGTAACTCTGAAAATAGTTCTCAATAATTTAAAAAATAAAAAATTGTTATCAGAGAATAATCTTTTATAGTTTTCTGAAAACATGCATTTTTATAATTGAATTTTCAGAAAATTGACCAAATCAAGCAAACAGAGTTTTTGTACATGTTTATGTTTTCAGTTAAATGTGATGAGTAGAAAATTGTTTCCAGAGTTACAAATCAAACAAACCCTTATTATTTCATATGTTTAGAAATGTTAGAAGGGTAATTTCATAATTTAAATTGGTTAATGCACAAGTCAAAGGGTATTAATGTCAATTTACATGGGTTTGTAGTGTCTTAATTAACATTACCAAAATTAGGGGTTGGCATTGTCCAAACCAAGTTGTAGTTAAGTGTCTTTAACGGGGTTGTGAGTGTAAATTATCCTAATAAAAAAATTATGTACAAATCATTTATATTTTGTTATCAAATATTCTTTTCGTCCCAAAATAAGTGTCTATTTTTTTTTTTTTTAATTCATCAAAAAATAATTGTTCCAATAAAAAAATCTATCTATTATGTTTTTTTGATAATATTATCAATTTTACTTTCTTACATTGAATATATAAAAATTAAACCATCACAACAATGTGAATTGTGAACTCACTTGAGATAAATTAGGTAATTCATTCATTATTAATATAATAAAAAAATAATTAAAATCATCATCTTGAAAAGTTAGACACTCAAAAAGAACAATTAAAACGAGAAAGAGAAAAGGGAGTATAATATTAATTGAATGATATTAAATTAATTCAAAATTAAATGTCAAAAGTAACATTTTACATTTCCACGAAATTTCATCATTTTATAAAAGTGAATGTTATGACAAATGCAACGAACCCAATATAGAATCAAGAATCACAATAGAAAGGTAGACAAACAAGACAAAGAAAACAAAACTTTATTTGTGGTTTGACAGCATCATACGTCCACAAAAATTACAAGTTTTCAACCCCACTATGTTTCTTTAAGAATTTCAAAGTCTTTCTCTTACACCATTCAAAACTTTAAGCGCCCTTATATATCAGGTTACAAGAGATTAATTACCATCCACGACCCAAGAACAACGAACGAGTCAACAAATTTTCCTCGGGTGCTCTGACCTTTGGTGGGTTTGGGCCCACACAAAACTCATCTAACGGATCGCAATGCGACCCGACATCAAATTCGAACCACAATATCACAATGAAAAATAACTCCATTTTTTTTTCTTTTTTTATTTTATTTCTTTTTTGAGTCATATTTTGAAACTCAGAGATAAAAGAGCAAAGGTTTTGAAGCAAGTTCATAAAATATTTTAAAAAGTTAAGTGCATACGAGACATTGAGAAATATTTTAAAAAGTTAAGTGCATACGAGACATTGAGAATTAACTTTTTCTTCTTCACTATTTATGAAAAAATAATAATAATTTAAAATGACATAATATACCAAATTTATAATGATTCCACAAGTGTAACTGTACAGACCAATCCAAATTCAATATTTTTCCATGATTGTTGACTAAATTTACAAATTAATTTCAGTCGGATTGAGTTTTTAATTGTGTTAAATAATTATAAATTCGAATTCAACTCATCCTATTAAAGGGTTTGCATTTTTTAAATTTATATATTATGGTTGTCGAAAAAAGTGAGATGCCCACGATCATTAGATCCACTTAAGTTCATTTGCGTCACTGCTGTTTGTTTGGAGTGTCTATGATGGGAGCGTTACACAACTTCAAACCTTTAAAAGCCACAAATAATTGATAAGATTATATAATTAATATAAAGCATTTCTCACTAAATATGAGTGTTAACCTAAGTCATACAATTCTTCTCAGTAAGTATTGCTCTTTCGTTCTGAGCCCGCTCCCGCTCTTACGCTCCGCGTGTACTCTCATTCAAATTCTCACTATTTATGATATAATTTTACTGCATTCACACTCCCACACCCGCTCTATGTGACTTAGCGTGTAATAAATTAATCTTTAAGAGAGTGGATGAAATGGGAACGTAACAGGATAAACGGGCTACCCGCCCTGGCTCCGCGAGTCATAATTACTAAATTACCCTGCTGTATGTTAGTATATAAATTTATTAGGGTTTCGTACTTTATCCATTCAGTCTCAGAGGTCTCGGGTTTACTCTCTCACCTCAACCGCTCATCCCTTTCCGTTCTACTCCAGAGCTTGCCGAGGTAAACCAAAAATCCATTATCTAGTCTCTCTCTATATATACATATCGGTGATCTGATTGCAAGTGAGAATAGTTTCAGTTTCAGTATCAGATGAGATCTGATGGTTCAACAATTAATGTTTTGGTTTTCTTCTATTTTGCTCTGTGATCATGAGATATTAGGGTTTTACCTATCCAGCCGCCATGTCATATGAACTCTATGAAGTAGGGTTTTTTCAGCATATAGATTCGTATTTATTTGTAAATGTTTCTGTATATATTTATGTATATTCTCCAATTTGGGGCTTCTGGTTTGTATCTTGTTATTGTTTTGTAATCCTTTAGTGATGATTTTGCATAGAATCAGAAAATTCGAATCTGGGGTTTGGTTCAATGCGCTGTAGTGTTCTCATTTTAATTTTTATTATTAATTAAAGGGATGTCAAACATAAATGATTTGTTGTGTTAGATATTTGATAATATTTTCACTCCCATTAATCAAGCTATATTATTGCATTAGTTTGAATAGCAATGACGTGAATGCAAACACACATTATGTATTTTAGAACCTGATTCACTGGTTATTTTTTGGTTTCATGACATATATTTGTTTTGTATGGTTAAGTGTCTTCTTTATAGTTGGTGATTCTGGTATTGTAGAGGTCTGTAAAGATTCGCATTATTTTTTCATGTGGTCTGCTTACCATTTTGTTTTGCAACAAATTCTTAAATTATTTGATATTTTGATTTCGATTGCCTGATCTAATAGTAGAGACGTTTCTCTATCTTCTTATTCATTTGCCATCTCTGTCCATTGCAGATGAATGTTGAGAAGCTCATGAAGATGGCCGGTGCAGTTCGCACCGGTGGAAAGGGTAGCATGAGAAGGTGTGTGTCGTCTTGCTGTTTAATTCTGATCAAATTTACTGGATTTACTCGGCAAAGAATTGAACTCCTTTTAAGTTAATAATTTTTATTACATTCTAATCAAACTACCTTCATAGTTGTATTAGCTAAAAAATTGCATGGGTAAATATTCAGTTGGTGTGGCATCACAAGATCTTAAAAATTAAGAAAGTTCTAACTATTGAACAATTTGGTAAAAGATGATCGTAATATCATCATCATTATATGATGTTTTTCTTCTTATTTCAAAATCTGACCTTATATAAAGAATATTTAGCAAGATTGCACAAGTAATAGGGATTTCATTTTTTTAATAGATAGCTTTATAGCTGAATCATCTGCTGAAAAACATATGCTCCAGTAAAATGCTTGATACTTTATAATTTGATTTGGGCTGGTTGGAGGCGCGGGCCCAGATTCGAAATGAACAAATTCAAACTTGAAAAGGATCTTTCTGATTCTCGAAGAATGAGGGGCAAGGGGATTGATCGAGAAAGA
>JAOTQH010238974.1:0-22638 GCA_025631255.1 Cornus kousa
TGACGTCTCAGAAAACCTAAGTTATTTACAATAAAATTAATAAACTAAATTAAACCAATATAAAAGCAATAATTAATGAAATAATAACAATAAACAACTTAAATCAAATAAAAACAAAACAATTCACACAACACGTAATACCATTTCACATAAGCAAATAGACACAAAATCAATTTAAAATGCACACAAATAAACAGTAAATTTCAATTTTATCCTTTGTAAAACTAGGGGTATTACATTCTTAAGGTGTAGATACAGCTCACTGATTTAGAGATTTCTTCAGAAGATTGCAGGATTTCATTCATTCCCCAATAGTTGAATGGATTTAATCCAATGGTATTCAACACATTGGACCTCTTCTGATTTCTTGACATACAAACTCTTACTTTTTGCAGCAATCTATTTCTTATGGCAGGAGAGAAATAGTAGAGCTTTCAGAAATGTCTCTACTTCCCACCATCACATCATTTCTCAAATCAATACTTGCATCAGAGCACAACTTGCAGCAATCAAGCTTAAAAGGGGTTCTAACCTTAGGCAAATCACAACTGAGCAAGACCTTCATAGTCTGTTTATGCAGGCGTGTTCAAACTCTGGTGTGCATTATTGGTTAATCTTATAGCTATACAGAACATACCTAAGGTAGTGTGGGATTGTTTTTCACTTCCATTTTGCTAGTTAATAGTCAGGGTGTTGTTATAATGATGTATTACATTGGAATTTGCTTGTAATGGCTGTACAGTATGCTGCAGTAAGCTACATTGCATTGCATTGTTTTGTTTTGTTTTGGTTGTGGTGATATTAGTTTGTCACTGGTTTGTTTCAGTTCATTCCCCTCCTTGGGGACTCCATGATGATCAAAAACAGTAACGGAGAGTTCAAAATTAATAAATAAATATTTCCGCAATAGAACAACATAATAAGTGCAAAAATTATTAAATACCCTCCAAAAAATACCGGAGTACTTACCAACCAATGAAATATGAGAGAGCATAAAATACCATAGTACTTACCAACCAATGAAATATGGTGCAAATATTTATTAGTGATACTGCAGCAACACAACACACATGCATTAAGCCTTATAGGCTAGCCAAAGAGCAAGGGATCGACCCTGCAGACACAATACAAACATCTTTATTACATATAGTAAATATTAATCTTTCTTAAAACTAAAATAATTAATTAGACTTCATGCATGCATGATGTATAATCAACCCTCCATATGCATCATGCATGCTTAATAATGCCTAGCTTTGAGTGATCGCTGCAACAGCTATACATGATGTACGTATCCATTGGACGGCCACATTCAGCGCAGACCGCCCTCTCCGCAGGGAGGCTTGCGGCACTCTCAGGCAATATAATACGGTTGCAGTGATGCATGTCGGTGTAGAGGCCGGAATGGAGGAGGTGGTGATTGAGTGCAGGCACAAAACCAACACTCGGCACACTTTCCTTCCACAAATCATAATGTGTTAAACTCTTCAGCATAATGTCACCCTTTCCTTTAGCCATGTCCGATGTGCCTTTACTGATCAAAGCCCATCCTTGGTCACTGCCATGGAAGCTGATCATCGTCGAGATCTCTTGCATTATCGAATCGTGCTTTCCCGATTTGCTCTTTGAGTGCCACATGCTCTGCAGCCTCTCCCAAAAGAACCAGATGAAATCTTCCGGTATATGACCGAGATTCTTGTCACCAATGGGCTTCTTCTTGTTCTTATCTTCTTCCCCTGGCTCGCTTTTCCCCATGTAGAACGTCTCGAACGTGATGTTGGCCGCTTTTGCAACCGAATTCAGAGTTTCTGTAAATTCAGAAATCCATTCCTTGCTCCCCCCTCCATACAAGCAAATGTACTTCCCATCATTGATCTGAAATTGAACAAAAATTCTCTCTTTTTAATAATAATATAAAGATGAACTAAGCAGGCCAAATTGTTCATGTGTAATGATCGAGTCATGATACGGAGTCTCACGGTGGGACAACTAAGTATTTTTATGCAAGTGGGACTAAGTATTTTTATGCAAGTCCGTCTAATTAATCTGAGTGTCAGACTACATATCATTTTAATTTTCAACATAAATATAAAGAAAAATGTCATTACCCAAGTAAGGATAGGTTCTATGGAGTCTACTAACAACTCCATCGTCCAGGTCTTTTCCTCCCAGAGCTCATTCTCTCTAGAGCTAGTGAATGGGGATGCCAATACGATACCCCAAATCCAAATCATGTGGAATGCATTATTGTTCACAACTTTCCCATTTAGTGGGTCTAACACCACAAGGATTGGCTTCTTGTTGAATTTCCAATGGTCTTTGATGAACATGATGACCGGGGGATCGAGCAAGGTAGGGTGAGCCAGCGAGTACCATGGCTGCAAGGCCAGTCTTTCCTCAAATTTCTCTTCCATTTCCTTATTCCAAGGTGTTGATTTGTCCACCACCGGTAGCCACACCACCTCGTATTGGCCCTCCCCCGTTGTTGCGTCCTGCCGTGACTCCCTGTACATTTGGTGCAGAAACCAGAGTTCTTCAACACGGGAAACCTCGAGGGTCGAAATGAATAGCAACACAGTCTTTTTTCTCAATACATTAATGCTGACCTGTAGTCAAACATAGAAATTAATATCAATTCCCCATATATATATGTTAAATTATTAATGGAAATTTAAGTGATCTTTTAAAAATTCAATTACTAGACAATAGTTCATTTTTCTTATAAAAAAAAAAGTCATTCAAAACTGAAAACCCTTGCGGAAAATGATTCTCAAGCCTAAAACTATAAGAGCCAGCTAGACTTTTCGGTTAGAGTCGTAGCTAGGTCTAAATAGTTGTCTGGTCAGAAAACTAAAGCAAGCTAGCAAACTAATTAATTATGTAATAATCATGATATATATAAAGAACATAAAAGTAAATTTTGAAGTGGCTTATGAGCAAACCAATTTCTTGGTAGGACAATGAATGAGCTGGTCCTTCCTGGCATGAATCAATAAATTTAGAGGCTTTAGGTTATCACGTGCCGTCGTGCTTTTCTCGAAAAGGAACACAAGTGTTTGACATGCTTCAATTACTTTCTTTTCTTCTGCATTCATCATTCCAATAGTTATTCACACATAAAATTACATTCTTAATATTCCATCACTGTCTTTTTTAAGACTTAACTAAAACTAGTACCATATATTACGTACATGGTCCATAAAAAAAAATAATAATAAAAAAAAATAAAAATAAAAACATTTAGACAACTCACCAATGTATTCATAACAAAGATCCAGTTGACCCTTCAGTTCCCTGTGTATGTATTCCAAGTGAGAGAGCTCGACATTAGCCTTCGTGGTTGATGCTCTGTATGTACCCGAGAGCAATGATTAATTTTCGTATTGTTTGCATTGCATAGCATACGTAGTAGTGAAAATTGAGTACATATATGGGGCATGCTGATCCTCTCCAAGTTCCATCTATAGGGGGGTCTAAAGGTTATAAATTTTCTATTTTTCACAGCCTAGATGTAAAATTGTGTTATAAATTGTTGTCCCACATCAGATGCATACGAGGGGGTTTTGGACTTACAAAGACAGATAAGTAGCAACACCTAACAGCTTAAGTTACCGGCTACGCGGACCTTGCCTTATGCTTTTGGATTCAAATAATATTGCATGAATAAGAATTTCAAGTTCATATGAAGATGATGAAGGAAAATAGAACTTACTCATGAACCAAGCCTACGAGGTTCATAATTCTTGATATACAAGCCACAATACTCCTAATAGTCCGGTAGACAGCTATGGGGATGATTTGAGCATTGGCTTTAGACATTGCGCCGGGGTCAATGTACTCAAGCGGAGGCTCCTTGAACTCGACAATGCACCGGGCCACTTCAAGCATGGCGTTGATGAGGTTGCCGACGCTGGTCAGTGCTTCAAACTTGTCACTCGAAGAGTCGGCAATCTGTAGAATGTCCGGGAGTTGCTTGAGGAATGCAATGGACTTGGCAAGTGGGTTGGTGGGGTAAAACTGAGCAGCTAGCCAATATTCGCCATAGGTCACCGCAAAAGCTGCCAAGGCAATGGCCGCCTTCGCATCCCATGTGTAGCTTGAAAGTGTTTTGAGAATTGCCAGAGTGGCCTTGTGCGCATCTTCTCCTCCATAACACTTGCACGATATCTGTCACAAAAACAATATTTTAAAAACATTGAAAACAGAAATTGTAGGTCTATTTTGTTTCAGTTTTCTGATAACTAAAAATAAAAAAATATTATATAAAATCTGCTTAGTTGATAGCTTCTTAGAACTGTTTTGGCAACTAAGTTAAAATAATAATAATAACATATTTCCATAAAAATGTCTTTTATAGTTTTCTGTTTTTTGAATTTTTCACTGTTTTTTTTAGTGACAAACCAAACAAGCAGTTCAATTTCTAAAGAATTATAAAATCATGTACTCTGAAATATTTTTAAAATTTGAAGGGTTCCCAAATATCAAATCAGTACGTATATATATGTGTGTGTATATATATGTTGTAGGACTTAAATAGTGTACCTCGAAGGAAATTTTGTTTATTGTGTTTGCCAAAGGCCTAAGGATACGAATGGTCTTGTCATCCAATACATCCAATATTTGTCCTTGATTTCCCTGCAGAAATGGTTCAATGTGAGTACTAAAAAAGTAGAGCTAGCAAATGCAAAAACAGAATTGTATCACATAACAAAGGAGGAGGAGGAGGAGGAGGAGGAGGTTAAATACATGAACAATGCCGGAGATGGTAGGGGTTGAACGGAGCACGACATCCTCGACGATGAGGAGAATAGGTTTGACATCAAACTCGCTGCCATCTAGACGGTGATCATGGTGTGTGGCCAGAATTTCCTTCAGCAACGCATCATCATCGGATGCTGAGGACACGTCGGTATCGGTTATCTTCTGCTGTTCAAGAATCACAATATTTTGTTTATTATCCATGAAGCCAAAGGTGAGGTTATGTATATATGAGAGAAGAAAGAAGAAAGAAAGCTATTGGCAATAGCTTGGTTGTGCTGGTTTTTACATACTTGGCTTCCTCATAAGAGACACATATATATATAGCTAAGCGAAAGTGGAATAAAGTAAAGCCAGTGAATCAATTAGTACCTTGCTTCCAAGGTGGTCTATATTTTAAACTCCTATTAGAGTTTTAGAATTTTCTAGATGCGTTTCACGGAAGTGATTAGTTAATTTAGTATTACATGACGTTCCTAATGACCTAGAGATCGAGGATGAACAAGTCTCAAGTGATTAGTTAATTTAGTATTGCATGACGTTCCTAATAACCTAGGGATGTGAATAAGTCTCGCTCAATTTTTGTGATTGATTTATGGAATCTTAGATCGACAAGAAAGTTCAAACAATACGAAAGCTCAAGCGTCTACAATGAAGATAGCATAACTATTATTTTTGTGATTGATTTATGGAATCTTAGATATACAAGAAAGTTCAAACGACACGAAAGCTCAAGCATCTACAATGAAGATAGAATAACTATTATGCTTTCTGATATTGGAAGAGTCCCATGGCAGGAGACCACTACCAAAAATTATATAAAGAGCCTCTTTTCTATCTACAATCGATCAAATACTAACTTGATCGGTCTCAGCGTACAAATCGACACTACTTCGGTGCCAGCCTTTCTTCTCTTGCAAGAACGGAGTTTGGTTCCGAGTCGTTTATAATTTCAAATCAACAATATATGTAATTATTTTGATAAGTAATCTCTCAAAGAGGCATCTTTTCTAGGAGGAAATTTCACTAAAACGACGACTTCTCTTCTTCTTCTTCTTTTTTATTTTATTTTTTATTTTTTTGTCATATTAAAACAATGACTAGGACAGCCTAGAAAACAATTTTCCCGAGAACAACATGGAGTCGTGGACCAAGAATTAATCCCATCTTAATATAAAATTAATACTCCACTTTGTATGACATTTTAATTTTTTTAAGTATAAGAGTAGTTTATTTTCTTTTCATTTTTGTTTTCGAGGCAATAAATAAGTATATTGTTAAATACCAGATTATGGAGAATTACAACCTCTCAAAGCTATGTCCTTTATATAAGAAGGAATGGCATCACAAAAAAACTCTCCCCTTTAGTATATACCCATTTTGCTTGAACAATGAGTTACTACATTAGCATTTCTACTGACCCACTTGGAATGGCAACTTTCACACAGATTCAACAAAAATATATATATTAAAATTGAAAGCATCAATAGAACTTTAAGACTGCATACGGTTCCGTTCAATACAGTATAAAGTTAAATTAGAACTGAATCTATTCCCACACTTTTTAAAAAATTGAAATTAGAATCAAAATCATTAGACTTTGGAACAGAATCAATTAAATCGTAAAAGACTGGTTTGATTCGGTACGCTCTAAATCCAGTTAAGGAACTTCAAGAACCTTCTAAATAAAATAATGTATTAACACAGCATCAAAGGTCTTCCTAAGCCACTAGTAGTGTGGTAATACGAGTTTGTTAGAAATTGTGTTTAAAATTTTATTGTAATTATGTTTCTATTTTAGAGTTATATTTTATTAAGTAATTTTTAGACTCTAAGAAATTGCAACCCTTCCAATAAAGAATTAGGTTTTGGACTCTATAAATAGGTAGCTAGGTTATTGTTGAAAGGGTTGAAAGTAATAGGTAGAGAGGGAGAAAAAAAAAACTTGGTCAAAAGTTTGTGTACCTATATGGTTTGGTGTTAGAAATTCTCTACCTATATTATAATAGTTAAAACTTCTCATCTAACCCTGATTTTGGGTAAATTATGTAAATCTTGTGTTCTGTATGATTATGCTCGTCCTTTGTTTTCGTTGTATGTACCCCAGCAATTGGTATTAGATCCGATGGTTCATGTTGGGAAGTTCAGCTTTTATCTGAAGGAATTCGAAAAACACAAAGTCTCAATCAAATATTCATGCAACGAGTTTCGGTTGCAAGTTGAGTAATCAATCTCTTTGTTTGATCACGGAGGTGATAAAATCGTGATGCATTACTTGACATGGAACTCAAGTAGTCTAGGTGAAGCCTCAAAAGTATAATAGATTGAGCAACGTATAGTGGGGACAATTAGAGTTGTAGAAGGATCATCACGATTGAAGCTATAATGAAATGTCCAAATCAATGCCGTGGAATTTTCACAATTGACTTGATGGAATTTGAGCCAATTAAAACCGTGATGCATTACTTGACATGAAACTCAAGTAGTCTAGGTGAAGCCTCAAAAGTATAATTGATTGAGCAACGTATAGTGGGGACAATTAGAGTTTTGTAGAAGGATCATCACGATTGAAGCTATAATGAAATGTCCAAGTCAATGCCATGGAATTTTCGCAATTGACTTACTGGAATTTGAGCCAATTAAAGTGGAGATTATTAGGAATTATGTCTCAAATTCCTATTCTAATTAATTAGGTTTCTATTTTATAGTTTTATTGTATTAGGTTATTTCTTAGTAGACAAGTATGGGGATATAAGGAATTGTAATTCTTGTCTCAAAAAGAATTAATTCTTCGACACCGTAATTAGATACCTAGGTACATTGAGGGTTAAGAGTTATGAGTTAACATATATGTAGCCTTATAAGGCCAGGTTGGAGATGATGGGTAGAGGTGTAGTTAGACGTTGGGTTACATTTTTGGATCGTGTGAACATTAATGAGAGGGAGTCTTGCGGAATACAGGAAGAATTCTAAGAGAGTTTGCGTGCATGGTTGAGTGTTGAATTTTTTTTTTTTTTTTTACTATTATAATATATTTATGTGATATAATGAATCTCTTATTGTTCCGTAGACATAACACTAGTTTTGGATTAACCAAGTAAATCTTGTGTTTTGCGCGAGCAGAGACTTGAGGTGCTCGAGCCTTTGCAAAATGGCTGGAGCAAAAACTACCTCAGAATATGAAAAGACACTTTAGAAATTCCATATTGCCAGACCTCGAGCAGAAGTCAAAAGGGTCGAGACAACTGAAGGGCAAAAGCTAGGTGAGTCTTAAACAGACGGTGATAGGAAACAAAATCAGATGTGATTGCTCTACTCTATCACGTCTTTAGTTGGATCTCAATGTTTTGTTTGCTTCCGTTGTACCCCAACATGGCTTACTGTTAATATTAGAATATAAATTGAATGCAAAAATGATATAGTAGAAAGGAAAATGATAAATGTCATGAATCTATTTTCATGATATAAATCTTGAATGACGTGACTTCATTTTACAAGGAAATACTTCTAATAATAATGAATTTTAATAGGTATTTACGATCACAAGAAGAAAACATTATAATCAAATTTAGGGTTTTATTTTCATCTTTGCATCGATGAAGGTAAGATTCTTAAACACAAAAGATATAATCAAAATTAAGTGTTTTTTTTTTTTTTTTTTTTTATTTTTTTTTTTAAGTCTTTGCATCGATGATGGTAAGACTGTAAACAGAAAAGATATCATAATTACACACACTAATGGCACCCATAACTCAAAAAATTTCCAACAAGCATTGATTAAGAATTCGCCCATGGAGGTAGATGATAATTTGTTACAAAACTGTCATAATCCTAATAAATTCTGAAAAGGATATCAAATTAAAAATAATGAAAAATGGAACAAAAGTACATAAATCTTCACAAAAATTTTCAATTCAGTTAACAATGGTTGACAGATAATTAAAGCAGGTTTAAAAGAGAGAGCAAGTGGGCCAGCACAAATTTGAGAAATATGGGATCAAAATTGGAACAAACGGTCGTATTTGCTTTCATGATACAAATGTTGAATTTTGATTCATGATGTGCATCACTGCTCTAGTAGAAATATTACTCCCTCAATCTCAAAAATAATAATAATAATAATAATAATAAAAATATAGTCCACATACCTTTTTATTTTTATCTATCCTACAATAAGTGTCTTATTTAAAAGTCAATTAATGTACTTATTTATTTCTTTTAATATTATCAATTTAACATTTTTACATTGAACTTATAAAAAGTAAACCATCACATTATTGTAGACCAACTAGGGATAAAATTGATAATGCATTCACCACTAATACAATAAAAAATAATCCTCTTAAAAAGTTAGATTCCGATGGACACTTTTATTGGAATGGAGAAAGTACAGAATATAACATTAAATGTACACAATTTTTCATAATGAGAGCATAAAATAGGTCTCCCCAAGGCTTGCACTTAATTTTCAAAATTTTTCATGTATACAATATTACAATTTTATGTTTTAGTTTATGGTTTGGTTCGGTCCAATGAACTAGAAATCGGAACCGAAACATAAACAAACAGTTCCTTCCTTCCTCATTCTTCTTCTTCTTCTTCTTCTTCTTCTTCTTTTTTGAATTGAATTGCATTGAATGGGGTTGCATTCCTTTGCGACAGTTCCTAATTTTTAAAATTAGAATTAGAATTAAATCATAGAAGAACCGTACCAGACCGACGATTCATTCTAGTTTTACTAATTTCAACAATTTTGTGTGTACCCTTGAGAATATTTTTAAAGCTGCTGCTTTGGCATTTTGTCATCGCGGCTTTAGCTTTTTGTCATCAAGAGCTGAGGCAGAAGGGAGGGGAAAAACACAGTGGCATGCTTTCAAAAGTAGACATTTGACATATAAACAAGGATTGTTGTAGGTTCATAATTATTTTTAAATCTACATTGATGTTGATAGCATGTGCATGATTCATGAATATTGGCAAGTTTAGATTTTTTTTTTTAAAGTTAAAAAGTTTTGTTTTGTTTCTTATGATTAGTTTTTATTTGTTTAATGAGTAACATACTTGGTAAAGGACTTTGATTTATGAAACACATTGCTGCTAGTAGATATGGATATTTGGTTATTCATGGAAAGCAACCATGTGAGCCCTACTTGGCTTTAAAGAATTCCAAAGTGTAAACACAGGGCCCATAAGGGCCATAACTCACCTAAAGCAAAAGTTCGTTAACAGGCCTGACATTATGGTCTATAGCTGTGTAATGAAAAGGACATGGCCAAAAGTGATGGAACACGGATCCTTTAATGTAACAACATCGTCCTCTACAGTAGGGACGGCTCTGATCATCCACACGTGTGGACGATTTAAGCAGTTCAAGTGTTGTCGGTCCTGTTATAACGCTGGATCCGACCATGATGAGTGTATTACTAGGAAAAGCAAAAGATCTATGTGGGGCATGAAAATGCTTTTCTGAAACAGTTGCCACTTGAGGCCTCAGCCAAAGGCCCATAGCGAAAGCATTAGGCCTTTCCCTCTGAAGATATTGTCAAGGCTCGTATTGTTCTTTGGGCCATTTTACTTTAATGTCAGGCAAAGCAGATCAGGACCAAAGCCTGACCCACATTCAAGGAAATGAGCTGTAAGGTAGTCCAACGGTCCTGTTGGGTTTGTTTGGTAGGCCTTTTAAATCAGAAGAAATTATTTATTGAGTAAGAAATTTCTTCACAATAAATTTGTTATTTCATAAATTATTTTTTATACACTTTGATCACATAGAACGATCACTTTACTTAGTGTGGAAAAAGTTTTTTATTTACCTATATATAAGAGAAATTTAAAGAAATTCTTAGATTAGGAAGTGATTTATGTATAATAACTGACACCTGAGTAGTTGGGTGTCTCACAATTGTCAACAACTGTCATGAACTTCACAGTTAGGAAATGTCCAACAGCCACGTGTTAATTTTATTATTTCTCTATTTATACATATAATAGTAATTTAGGAATTAGTACGGAATTCGGCTGGCAAAAAACTCACATACTTAATTTGCTCATTTGGAGACTCCTATCATGTTGATCCGAATTAATCATCCTTTCCATTGACGTAAAAATTGTGTGCTAGACAACAGGATAGCAAGTTAAAAATTGCCAACTAGGCAAGAAAATAGCAAGTTAAAATTTTTGTCTAGGTAGACATGTATTTCTATTACTAAGAAATTCATAAATGAAGTAATTCCTAAATGCATACAAGATTCGTCACTACAAAAAGGATAATGGAAACTCTCACCATTCACTTTGAAAGGTAGAGGAGATATCATTAATCACGAGGCCATTGGTGAAGAGAGATATAACTTCAAGTAACCTTTAATAGTTTCTTTTACAAATGTTTGAAGTCGGTAAACCAACATGATAGCTCATTCTTTCTCAAATGACAGCTTAATTTTACAGAGCAATTAGAAGAGAATAAACTCAAGTAGTCTACTTGCAAAGAACTATGATGAACTCTGCAAGTTTATTCTACAAATGTTTGAAAGTAAGTGAACTTCAACATGATACCCAAATGATCATGACAACACTGCTAAGTTCAGCTACTCAGTTGTGTATCACATTTATAGAGAACAAACTTCTCCATGGGACGCTTACATTTTTCGCAGACTGCAGTTTCTTGGATCAATTCTTCGGCATATGGGACAACACTAGAGTGATGGCAAGGCTCTGCAACAAGAGGAGGCGGCTCAAGAAAAGCTCTAATTTCATTCACTAATCCCAACTTGTCCACATTTTCTATGAGATTCAAGCAATTTGAGCCTTTCCCCAATACCACCCATCCATTGTCATTTTCATCGATATCCAGCAATCTTGACACCTCTTTTATGATAAAATCGTCGTCAAATGTGTGTCCTAGACGGAGTTTTGATCTTCTCATACTCTCCAACCGAAGCCAGAAGAATCGCATTTTTGTTGAAGTGAGTGAACCACTTAGCTTTTCCTCAACAATGGTGGCCAAAATGTCCTTTAGGCGTTCACTTGGATTTTTCTTGCCAACATAGACCATCTCAAGCTGCCCTCCTGCACTTGTTATCTCCCTCACTTCAGCACTGAATTCTCTAATCCAATCTAGGTTGTCACTTCCATAAATGCAAAGATTTCTCTCTTCTTCTACCTATCATATATAAAAATAAAATTAGCATAATATATATATATATATATATATATATATGTCACAAGAATGCTTCATAAGATTTGAGTTGGAATCCTACCCACATAGCTAATAGGGGGTCAATTCCATCCATTAAAAGTTGTAGATTCCACTTATCTTCCTCCCAAAGTTCTTTCTCTCTTGTAGCTGAAAAGGGATATGCTCCGACACCCCAAATCAGCATCATATCAATTGCATTAATGTTTGTAACCATGCCTTGTGAATCCAATACTACCATTAAGGGGTCCTCTTTGAAGCTCCAAACTTGCTTGATAAAGTTTATCACTGCTGACCTGAGCAACCATGGGCGATGAATCGAGTACCATGGCAAGTAGTCGGATAAAAAATTGAAAAATCCCTCCTCAACATCAGTCCAAGTGTTGGAATATGAAATGGGAAGCCATACGATTTCATAGCTTCCTTCTAGCTTAATCCGGAGAGGATGATCGTGTGCCTGCTGCACCAGTAAGAGTAGTCCCTCTATAGGCATGAGCTCTGGCTTTGAGACCAAGAGTATGACTATCTTGTCTTTCAATTCAGACACACCAAGCTGTTAATACACACAAAATGCTTAGAACGCGCGCGCCTAACTTATGGATAGAAATCTATACCAGCATAGCAATTAAGATGAAGCAAACCTGTGCCTGCGAGGAACAATTTTTCAGTGGCAAGTCATTTTTCAAAGGGAATAGAAGACGAAGGACCTCTTGGTTGTCTGTGTGAGTCTCCTTAAAGAGATTCAAGAGCTTGTTATGCAAATTTGTCTCTGCAAGTAATAGGAAAAGTTGGACTCAAATATCTAGTACCTTGCATATATAGTTCCATTTTTGCAGTGAAAGGAGCCTAATCATTCTGAGAATCCGAACAATAACCTATTCGCTGATCACACACATCCACTAGCTGTCTAAGTTGACTGCATATGGTGCTCAACCCACACACCAAACTTGAGAGCTCCCACGCGGCAATGGTTTCTAAATTTGAATGCCTGAAAATAAAATTCTAAAAACATCACTACAACATTCAAAATCAATGTAACGAACACAAGATCAATTCAAAACCTTCATGGGACACTAGAACTTTCAACATAAATTCCGGTATCTGTAAGCCTATTGAAGGGAAGGAACATGCACTTGCTCATTTTTGAAGGCTATCAAGTTTGTGATTTGCGAAGCACATGTCAGGGCACTCCTAATGATCCAGTAAGCAGCAGTGTAGATCCGAGACTTTGTAACGCACAATGCCTCATTATCCAGGGCTACATGTTGCAGTGGCAGGCCTTCGAATTTGATGATGCACTTTGTCACATCTACCATAATCTTAACCAAAATGGTTAAGGCCTTAAATCGAGGCCTCAATGTGGTCAAGTCACCGGGCAACTGCTTAAGCATTGCCAACGATGCTGCCAGGGGGTTATGAGGGTACAGCTGCATTGTGAGCCAAAATTCACCGTAGATTGTCACAAATGCAGCTAGTATCAAAACCACTTTCGCATCCCATCTATAATGCTCCAGCGTACCAAACAAGATCATCGTTTTTGCATGTAAATTCCCGTCCACAAGACACTGGAGTAGCATCTGCATTTGCAATTTCAACCGAAATATTAGAGAGATCGAGATGGAGCTATAGGGAGTGAGGGGGAGGGATAGGAGATGACCTCGCGTGAGATCTTATAAATGGTGTGTCCTAGTGAATCTTCTGATCCAACTTCTTCAATGCTGCATATATTACTTTTTGCAAAGTCATCAAGGTGTAGATAAGAACCCTGGAACGTACAAGTGTTTGATGTTTATTGAATACTTCAACTGTAATGTTTTGAATTTCATAGAATGAGCAACACCTATAAATGATTCTGTTGCAAATCATCACATAGTGACCAACAAATTCAGATTGACCAAACATGAAAATCACTACAAAATACTGTGATCTGCCATAGCCCATTTCTTTAAATCAAATGAGAAATCAGAAGTAATTATCAATTTGTATGATCCTAGTTTCTTGACCTAGTTTTAGGTCGATCAAGTTGAATGCTTTCTCATGGTGTCAAACATTGTGAAGGACACTGAAGTCATGAATAGCACAATAGTATTTGGAACATCATATACTATGCAGCATTTGTGTAGTGAATCAACAGGGTAACATGAAATGTTTATTTTGTTCTAAATTCCTAACACAATGCAGCAAATTTATGTATATTAGTGCATGAAACCATATAAGAATTTTAAAACAAAAATTAAAAATAAAAAAATAAAAAAAATTATGAAGGTGAATTAGCAACATGGCAAAGCAAGTAATTAAGTTGTTACCTGTGTGGTAGTAGCATGGCACATGATAGTCTCCACTGCAAGAAGCAATAGCTCAGAATCGAGATGACGACCATCAGGGTCATGGGTGAGGTTGATCGTCTTTATCAGGAAGTCATTTTCTGCAGACGACGATAAATGTGGCAAGAATTGTTCACTTCCAAGAAAGTCCATGGCCAAAGTAGTGATTGGCGACAAAGTAATAGGTTGAAGTAAGTTATATGGACTTGTGAACTGAAATGTTCAGTTGTTCTACATATCAAATACTCATTTAGAAAAAGCCACAACATATCCCTATGTTGCTTAGACAAACCACATTATCATATATTCTGATGCCTCCTATGACTCACTCTCACTCTCACATTCTGCTTCTATATACAAAGTCTCAGAAACATTATCATAGAAGATTGTCTTTTTTATTCTTTTCTTTATACAAGAAGACCACCATCAAAAGAAGATGTCCATGGGATTTTGAAGAATTGAATCATATTCGAGGCTTTCCCTTTTGCACTTTGGTTTTATTGTCAATAGTCCTGAAGAGGCAGCTTCCATACTTGAAATGAGTAAACAACATATAAAAAAATAATAATACGATCCAAACCATTTCACTGGCTTCGAACTTGGGTGTGGACAAAAAGTGTGTGTGCGGGGATGTGAAAAAAATAAATAAATAAGTAAATAAATAAATAAATAAATTTAATTGTATGATCCAGACCCTTTCACTGGTTTGCTATTTACACTCTCTTTTGCAGTACATTTCTTGTGGACCTGCAACATTTTTATCTGATGCATTTGTGATGCGCCTTACAATATATGTTATCAAAGAAAAGAAAAATATTCCAAAAGTGCTATACAAGCAAATAACTTGTGTAAAAAACAAGGACGGATCCAGGATTTCTCGTTGGGTGGGTTAATAATAAACATAAATTAAATAATAAAATTTCTTAAGCAAAAAAAATAAAAAATTATAACATAATATATATAAACATTTGAATTCAAAGATTACAAAAAATTTATTTAAGTTGTGTTTAAAAAGTCTTTAAAGATTCGAATTCGTCAACAATAGACTTCAAGTCAATTTTCCAAGCAAACTTCCGTTCAAGGTTGATTGCTTGACTATCATGGCAACAAGTGTCAAAATTAAGGAGCTTTTTCTTTGTCTCTTTTAATAGATTCATTAAAAACTCACACTTCTCATCCGACTCTACTCCAAGCTCTTGCACTTCATATAACAGTGGGCTTAAATTATTATTCCGTTGCCTTTGTTCACTATTACTGCAATCATCATATATATTTTTCACAAAAGTATACCCACGCTTGATGTCCTTCCGCCAACGATCTAATATATAATGAGATGGAACCTCGTTTACATTTTCTTGTATCATCACAGATATTGCATGCCTACATAGAATCCCTCGAAACTCAAACAAATGGCACAAGCATCGCACTTCACATTCACTTGCGTTGTAAAAAACCTCATAAGTTACCTCTTTACGAGACATGTCATATTTTCCAAATTTATGTTCTCTGACTTCAAATGTAGAAACCGACTCTTCTCTCTTAGTAAGAGATGTATTGCAATACATCAATCCCCTAAATTCATCCTGGACATGCTTGAAAATATCATGGGTGTAAACATTTTGAAATTGCTTTTCAATGGAGAACTCAGTTACTGTTGGAATGGTAGAACTAAAAGATGCAAAATCTGCTTTGTTTTCTTTTTCAACCTTACTTTTTAAGGCATTATCATACTGTTCAACAAATTGCTTCAAGGAGGTCTTTGAGTGGACATATCCATCAAAGAAAGCATTCATGCTTTCACTCCGTTGGGTAGTTGACATTCCAGCCCAAAAAATGCATTTCAAATAAACTGGAACCCAACGATGTCGATCATTATATAATGATTTCAACCAATCATTATTCTCAAGCTTGTAATTTTTAATCAATTCCATCCAACTTCTTTCAAACTCGTCACAATTCACGGATTCATATACAACACTTTTTAAGGTTTTCTTAATTTCTTTATATTGGGCAAGTCCACCTAACTTCACAGGAATCTTTTGCATTATATGCCAAAGACACAATCGATGAGAAGATTTTGGAAACACCTTTGCAATTGCTGCTTGAATAGCTTTGCATTGGTCTGTGATAATAGCTTTTGGAGCATGGCCTAACATGCATGTCAACCACGACTTAAACAACCAAATATAAGTTTCAGTATCCTCATTAGATAGCAAACCACAACCAAATAAAATTGATTGCCCATGATGATTCACCCCAACAAATGGAGCAAAAGGCATGTCATACTTATTTGTCAAATAAGTAGTGTCAAAAGTGATAACATCTCTAAAAGACTCATATGCTGCCCTACATCTAGCATCAGCCCAAAAAACATTCTTTAAGTGTCCTTCCTCATCCATATCAATCATGTAAAAGAAATTTGGATTCCTATTTTGCATGCCACAAAAATAATTACCAAGGGCTTCAGCATCTCCAATGCCAAGCCTAAGTTGCCTTGCTTTTGCAATGTAGTTCCTGCACTCCCTCTCACCAAATGATAATTTCTCATATCCACCACCTTCAACAACAAGTGAATGAAAATTTTTTCCTAGTGTTATACCTGCTAAATCATTCAATTCCAATCTTTTTTTCACATGAGAATTTAGGACTTTGTTACATCTATAGTGTCGAACCTTTCCCGGACTTAAGGCATGATTATGGTTCAGATAGACACCACTAATAATGAACTTTCCATCATCCTTAGCTATAACATTGATTTTGGCCTTGCAGTTTGTCTTAGTTGAAGGCCTTGGATGAAAAGAATCTTTTGCCTTTGATTTTGTCTTACCATTTCGAGCACACGCCAGTGAAAAGTAACTTGCCTTTCCATCACTTCTACTTTTTGCACTTATTTTTGCTACACCAAATCCTTGATGCTTCGCATACTTATTATAGTAATTATGAAGTTCTTCCTCAGACTCAAAAATCATCCCTACCTTGGGGTTTTCCACTTCATCCTTAAATAATTGATTTTCCAACTCTTGGCTATTCACTGTATCATTGTTATTACTCTCAAGATTGCAAGGGACATTTTTTTCTTGGTTTAATGGCATTTCCATGTAAGGATCCTTCTCCATTCTCATGAAAATATAAAATGCAACTGATCACCCAAGTAACCCCAACAATGTAAAATAGCAGTGCTCTGCAATAGTAAAATACATCAACATGGTTTTCAATAACTTGAGAACATATTTAAATTAACAATGTTCAATACATTAAAGTCTTCCAATTAAGAATAATTTCATTTTCTTATTATTAACCAATATCAGATACAAAACTCCATAAATAAAAAATAAAATTACTGTATGTAAAAAAAAAAAAAAAATCTCAAAACAATAGCCTATCAATATTACTTTAAGAGAAAAGAATACAAAACATTCATGGATATAAAAGTAGAACATGGCTAGACAAAATCACAGCTCTAATGAAGTAATATTATTTATCTTCATATATTGCTATGTTGAATAGATGCAATAAGAATTGTTTTATAGAACGACAGAATAGATGAAACAAAGAGGAGCCTCTGAAAACTATAATTGGTTTTCTTTGATTTTATAATGGAACACAATTCTCTTTCAAAATCTTTAATCAAACACCCCCCCACCCCAAAAAAAAGGCAATATAAATAAGTTAAAAAATAGATTGCATACCTTTAATCTTGAGGGAGAGCTGACCAAGATTACAGGGTTTTTCTTCTCTTTCAGCCGGGTTTTGTTGTTATAGATGGGGCAGCTTCAATCAAATGTGGTTCAAAGTCCGTTTAACTAAATGGAAAGAAAAGCAACCCGGGTCAGACTGATTCGCTTCTCGTAAAGCCGGGAAGGATAGACTCATTTGCCGGAAGGTTCTGTAGCGGACAGCAAAGAAAAGCCCATTCTATGACTCACAAACTAAGAGAGTGGCTGGTGCTCAGTAGATCAGAAACTAAGAATTCCTCTGTCAATTCGGATGCTGCTATTGCTGGGCTTCCGTATTCTTATGG
Organism: Cornus kousa; assembly: GCA_025631255.1. NCBI lineage: Eukaryota > Viridiplantae > Streptophyta > Magnoliopsida > Cornales > Cornaceae > Cornus > Cornus kousa. The sequence goes on from JAOTQH010238974.1 coordinate 18,296, forward strand.
AAGACTTGTAACTAAAAGTAACAATCTCTCGCGCTTGTGTTTAGTGAGTAGGCTACCTAAGATAGAGAGAGGCTCCACCTAAACCCTCGATGCTTTTTTTGGGTGACTCACCAACCGACCCAACAGTGATCGACGTTCCCGATTAAAGAGCGTGCTAACTTCGACGGGACATTCCAACTTTGATACGTGAGCAACTTCACAAGAACAAGATTATAGGGCTTTTCTTCTTATTTCAGCACAGAGATTATTGGAATTTTCTTCTTCTATTGCAAAACTAAGTGGGATCTCTTTCTTCAATTTGGGAGATTTCTCAGTTTCCCTCGTGATCAAGAGATTGTGTGGAAACACTCTTCCTCTTCAATTTCGGATTTTTTTTTTTTACTTTCCCGGGTAATTGAACAGCCAGCCCTATTTTACAGTGTTAGCGAACTTTTAGCATCTGATTAGATTAAAGATTTCGTGTTTTAAACAATCTGACGTGGATTTAGCCAAGTCAGATTCGGGAATAATTCGGGAAACCTATTCGGTGACCCTATCATTTTCCAAAATATTTTCATTCATATATAAGTATTACAATTGACTTGGCAACAATTCTTCCAATTAATTTTCGAAAAAAAAAAACAATTCTTCCAATTCAGTCGAGTTATTCAAAATTAAAGTAAATATGAAGTTGAAAGGTTTTATTTATGGATTATTACAAAAGATGTAGCAATTAATCGCACTTCTACCTCATTGCCACATCACATTAAGAAATCAGAAACAACAAAGAGTTGACTAAAAGATACAAGAATATTTATATATATATATACACACAACACATCTCCAATGGGAAGTTCTGTTCTCCAAGAACCAATTATTTAAACTGTCTTGCCCTCAAGTGAGAACTTTTAATAATTAATCCGCCACATGAACTGTATCCAATGCTGTTTATCATTCTTGATCGATGAACAAATGACAAGCCAAGCTAAGTATCCCAAATCACTCCAGATGATGATGAATTCACTGATCCCATGTCAACAACGGTTGTTTGATCTATCAACAAGATAAAATTATTAGCAAAATCAGTTATTTTAAAATTACATATATATATATATATGTATATGTATATGCAGGTTTTGAAAGTTTGGGCAGGCATGCACTTACTTTGTGTAAAGTTATGAACAAAAAAACATGCTGAAATAACAGTGTAGCACAGACAAAGAATCACTCCTTTCATGTAATGTGAAGTTCCATCCTGCATAAATCAGAAAATGCAAACTCTGGTGAATGTGAAGTGGTGGCAATATATACATTATATATGTATATATATGTATTGTTGCATTCAAAACGTTATCGGTCTCTCTTTTTCAAGAATAATTGTACTATTGTGTGTCCATCTTGTACTATTTCATATGACTGAGAGGTCTTGTGCGGTACTCCCGAGTTTGGTCGATACCTATAATTTGAAAGTGATTTTACTTTATGCGTATAATTTAAAGGTGATTGTACGTGTACCTTGAAGTGACTAGCTAGAGGGATATGCGTATAATTTAAAGGTAAGATTGTACACGTACCTTGAAGTGACTAGCCACTGGGATAGCAACGGCTAAAAAATCTATCATACTAATATGTCTCTACTTTAAAATGGATTTATAATTATTATATTATTTTTGCTCCTATTTTAGTAAAGAAAGCACAGACTCTTCCTCATGTACTCTGTTTCATTGCGAAGCGCCGCTAGAACGGAGCGGGTTATGCTATCTTTATTATTTAAAAAAAAAAAAAATCTAATATGCCCAATTAGGCTGATAAATAAGTTGACACAACTTTTAAATTATTAAGTAGTGAATATTAATATATTAAGGGATATTTTCAGGAAAGTAACAAAAGTCTTGAAAATATAAAATATATATTTTATATATATAAATTAATTAATTAATTAAAGGTACATATATAATCGGAGCAGGGTGGGTTCATTACTAAATTCGCACTCATTCCAAACCCGCTTCGAGTTTTCATTTATTTTATCATTTTCATTTCAAATTTATTTCGGAGCCACTAAATCCACCCCATTAGGGGCAGGGGCGGGGTGAAAACCCATCGGATTGAAATAAATTGTCATCCCTAACTAGCTAGCTATGTTTCACGGATAACTTGGTTTTGTGGTTTTGTATAGGTTATAGGTAGCCATCTAAATAGAGTATGTCGGGTGTTTTAAGAGTTGTGATACAGAATTCGAGAGTGAGACACAAATAAATATAGTTTGATATTCGGACTACTTATTATTTTCCTGGTTTTAATTTGTGACATTGAAGCAACCATTAGTGCATATATATATATATATATATAACAATAAGAGATATAATTGCAGAGACAAATATACACAGAACCTGCAAAGTGAAGGCTGTGACAATAATTGAGAAAGCAAGAGAACCAGTTTCTAGGAGATTGAAATCAAGATCCATATGGACACCCATTATCCATGCAACGATCACACATAAAGGAACCTGAAATCAATTAATAAAATGGTTAGTATTCCTTATTTTGGAATTTTTTATAATCATGCATATATATATATATATATATATATAGCTTTTTTTTTTTGGCCTTTTAATTAATTAGTTAGAGTCTCACCACAAACATAAATATTTGAGAAGCAGATCCCAAAGCGACACCCAAAGATATATCCTGCATGATACCCAAAAATTAGTGCTCAATATATCCAGAGTGTGACAAGAGTGTAAAATTAAGTATCATATTTCATATATATATATATATATATATATATATATATAGTTATTTATCATACCAACTTGTTCTTGAAAGCAAATATGATTGAACCAGCATGTTCTGCAGCATTCCCCACAATTGGTAACAATATTATGCTGATAAAGCTAACAGAAATGCCCCAAGAATCTGAAGCAGCCTAATTGAAAACAAAAATTATAATTCCATTAATTAACAAATTAAAGGCTATGCTTATGCTTAATTATATGTTTATAATATATAGGTTTCTAAGGAATTAATTAAGATTTGATCATAAGCTTATATATATATAGATAGATATACCTCTATTGTGCCCACAACATATTCAGATAACAAAGCTATGACAACTGTCATGCCAATCAACCAGATAAATGAACTCCAAAACCCTATCACAGCCTTCTCTTCAGAATCCAAATCATCGTTTTCACCTTCCTGTCAATATTAACTCCACTACAATGAATATATAAATCACATAGATTTTAAAATCCATATTTTTATGATTTTCTTTTCTTTTCTTTTCTTTTTTTTTTTTGGAAATTGACATCAATGATAAATAGTGCTTATTAAATTTATTGTGAAGTACCCTTGAAATTTGATGGAATTATAAGTCACAAAATTCTTCATAGTTAACTGATCAGTATAGCTTTGTTTGTTGTTTGTTTTGCAGCATAGTGTTAATCACCTCTTCGGATTCAAACAATTGTCGGTGGGTTTTTAATTGGAAAAAGAGATATGCAATATATGCCACAAGCATAAAAATGCTGCTTGCTCTGGACAAGTGAAGAACTGAGGAGGCTGTGGAAGCGTCCGGCACTACCCCATATCTGAACAACAGTGGCAGCACAAGGCAAAGCAATCCGAGCAACAGAAGGAGCGAGTTCACGTCAGCTTGCTTCTGTTGAATTGCAAATTAAGAACATCAACAAAATAAATGATCAGATTAAATAAACCCTAATTGTGAAATGGTTGAATTTACAAGCATAAGCTAATATCGGATTTATTTTATTTTATTTTATTGTGATTAATGTCTTACTCTGTCAAATCTTTGCTCCTTTTTCAGATTGGCCAAGCCTCCACATAAAAGTGAGCTCCCAAGAACAAGAAGAAGGTTTGAAAGAATAGAACCCAAAAGAGAGTACTTCACCACATGTATTTTCTCTTGCTGAAGAGCAAATATTGCTATTATAAGCTCTGTTGCATTACCACATGTTGCATTTAGGAGCCCTCCAACTGCAATTAATTATTACAAATTAACATCATTAGGGTATGATCTATCCTCCCAATGGGGATCAAGGTGAGTGTTCGAGCCCTAATAGGCACAATATCGCGGGTATGTATGCGTCCGTTTGAACTTTGGGGGAAAAATTAAAATTTGTCATTAATTCATAAAAATATGAAATTCGTACATATAAGATATGGAGTATTATTTTTGAAGGGTGCAAGAGAAAGTGATGATCAAGAAATATATATACCTGTTGGACCAGTGAAGTATGAAATTTGTCTTGAGTTTTGGCAAGGAATTGAATTGGAAAGAGCAAAAGCAAAATGTCAGAAGAGTCCATAGATTAATATACATATGGTAGCATATATACACACAC
>JAOTQH010238975.1:0-12910 GCA_025631255.1 Cornus kousa
ACTTTAGTATTTTTATGTTTTAGGGTTTGCTTAATAATTTGCCTATTTAACGGCTCCTTTGTAATTTGAGAACTCAGTTTTTGGAGAATATTGATTATCGTTTTCTTTGAGTCTCTCTCTGTGTTCTATTGTTTCTTTCATTTCTGTTCTTGCTTTTCTCACCTATTGAGTCTATCCTGCCCATCTATTCACGCTGTTCTCACCCCCTTTCGTCTATTTTCTCATCCCCTTCTTCTAGTCTATCTATTCTTCCATTTTCTCATCCATTTCTTTCTTTCTGGTTACTTGTCCTGCATCACATAATTTACTCATTCACTTTTTCTTAAATATCATGAGAGGAAAATTTTAAATGGTAGTAAAGCAAAATGGTTGAGTCATAGTTTATGAGAATATTAAAGTTTATGCATGAGAGGACATGTTCCAACTTCATAACTATATAAATTGAAATTTGTCAACATACTGATTGAAATTTGTCAATAAATTTATTTTGAATTTTACTTTTACTTAAATGGGTGAAATCTATAATCTTTCGTTTTCATTTGTTTGTGTCTTTTATTTTTTTGAAGAAATTTAGCTCAATTGTTGTTTCTAAACAAAGCATTCCCCTTCAGAATTTGTATTAGAAATTTATTTCCATCAATTTCTTTAACTCTAGTAGTCTACTAATCTCAAGACCATTACAAACGTATATATATTACGTGAGGCTCACGTCCCTCTTCATGAACATATCCTCTTCTGAAGGGGAATGCGTTATTTGGAATCAATTGAGCAAATGAAAGATTATAAATTCACCTGTTTAAGTAATAGTAAAATTCATATTAATTTATTGACAAATTTCAATCAATAAGTTGACATATTTATATTTATATGGTTATGAAGTTATAACATGCTGTTGAAGGTAAAATGCTTTTTAAAGTCACTAATTCAAGATGAATGTAGAGGATTTTATAGCAAGATCAAAATTAACAATTAATTGAAAACCTTAAAAGCGGGCGCATCTGGTAGGTTAGAGTGTTTAATAAGTAAGAGGGGGAAAAAAAATACTTAAAAGTATCACAATCAATTGGAAAATCATTAATTTCAAACTTAGTCTGAAAAGCTTTTTGAGGATTGCTTTAAGGTTTGTCTCAAAGTGAAGCTGCGCATGACGCCATGCGACTTCAAAATTATGCAAGCTTCTCATAGAGATTACACCTCATGAACCAAGGAATTGCCGTAGGTTTTGTGTTTTACGCATTTACTTACGAGGAATACGTTTCATGTTTTTTTTTTTTGATTACTTATCGATAGCAGTTATATAAACCATGGATCTTTTTGCACACACATATTTCTTTTCTCGATTCATTAATATTTATTATATTTTAGTAATGTTTCTCGAACCACAATTTTGCTACTTCTATATATATTCTTTATACAATAATAGAAGTGGCATAATATTAATTATTTTATGCTCTGAAATTTGCTAATATGCTATTACGGAGTATGATATTTAAATGAAGTTTTTATGTTATTTTTTATTTACTTCCTATTCATCATTTACTTTTTTTTTCTACTGTACTTTTTAGTTTTGTGTTTGAGTTTTATGCCTTCCTCATGAGCAAAAGACCGTTTTGGATTATTTTATCACCTTGACCAATTGTATTTCTATTCATGTTTTAAATAAATTTCTTCATTATTTCCAAGTAAAAGTCGGAAGTTAAGTGGCTATTTGATGCATGTATTCAAAGATCCCTCAAAAATGAGAAAACACATAAATGGAAAATTAAGTGCTGTTTGATAAAATTAAGTGCTAATTGTAAATTGCAAAAATTATTTTGTCCTTGTTTTTAAGCTTTCCATGTTCAGTATAAGTGAAGTCTCCTTTACTTAAAATTGTATGCTATCTTAAGCGAATTTTTTTTTTCCTGTGATTTTTTAATTGCGTTTTCAAACACACTTAATTGAATAATCACTTAGTTTATTTGTAATTAAGTACTGAATTGAGTCATCATATGGCTCTTTAGTCTTAACGTTTCACTGGCTCAACCTAAGACACATGTGGCTCTTTCAACAGGCATATGTAAGTCTTGAGATGCTTACTTTTGTTAGGCTCCAGACTCGGAAAGAATGCCCCTTTATTTTTGATAATACTATAATATATACTTTTTTATTTTCCTTTTCTAAATGCCATTGCTTGACATGCTCTTCTATATCATATTATGGTCTTATTTGATAGATTATATTATTTAATTATATTGGATAATTGGTGAATGGAATTTGTGGCCTTATGGTGGTCTATTTGCATTAAATGTTTCTTACATTTAAAATCTTTATTTTTGTACCTTTTATTATTGCACATTTCTGATGATCTTTGAATTAGTTGATGCATAGGTATATTAAAACGATAAAGGACGTGCACATTGATTTACCTACCTCCTATTTGATATGAAAGAAGGTCCATTTGAATTTTTTTTTTTTACTAGTTTCAAAGTTGTATATAACTTGAATTAATTGAATGAATAAGCATTCAATGATTTAGCCAACTCTTTAAATTGATACGTTGAAAAATGTCTCCGTTCATGTTTAGTTCCTTCATTTCAGAAGTTGTTCCTATTTCTGCATTTGTTTCTTTTGCACTTTCCTCCTTTCATCCCTTTTTGAGGTTAGAATTATGTGGAAAGCCGTATTCAATAAAAGTCGTACGCATGGCTTGTAGGCGATATTTGATGTTGATTAGTTTGTGTTGCATATTATAGATCTTTTTAATTGTAAGTATATTTAGTATGCATTTCTTCCCTTCGAAATTATGCCATTTATTCTTGCTGATGTTTGCTGTTGTTTCTTCCTCCCCTTTCAGATGGAAAAGTCTGAGGAATTTTCTTTACATTCTACTGCATCTTCATCTCAGCGGTTGCAAAGAAACTCAGATGCAGCAGCTGAAAGCCGTGGGGCATCACATACTTCTCGAATGTTTCCATCAGATAAACCAAGTCATCCACTGATTTCTTCTGGAGGTTTCCAACCTGCTTCACCTTTAGCTCATGTTTCTGCAGCAAAATCTACATCTTTACCATATCAGTTGCCTGCCAGCGAAATAAGATCACCTGTTATATCAAGTGGATTGCCTTCCAGTCATTTAGGAAGGGATTCTTCGTTGTTAGCATTGCCTAGTGTTGAGAGAGTGCATTTTAGATTGGACGGAAGATCAAATGGTTCTTCGTATACATCCCAAGTTCAAGGTATCTCTTCTTTCACTTTCTCAATCACATATAATGATAGAAGATCTGTTTTGTGAATTTTATGTGAAGATCGCCGAGGGGAAGTCAAGGATTTATCATCTGGAAATTAGGACAGGAAATTCAGGTCTAAAGGGTATGCTCCTTATAGAAAGGCCATTTTTAACTTAATGTTCCTTTTGGTGATTTTAACCTTTTTGGGTGGGTACTAGAACATCACCATCATTATCATAGTGAGTTGTCATCATTATGGATATTAGTTCTCAAGTTTGCTTCATTTAATTTGCATAATTATTTTCTTGATTACAAATATTTGGTTGTTCAGTAATAGTTCGATATTCCAAGTTTCTAGCACTTGGGAGGATTAAGTTAATTTGTGAAACATCATACCCAGTTTGGCCTTCATTTTGTTGATATTTTTGCATTAGTTTTCGATGTCCTATTATTTCTGTCGATTTTTAAGGATTATATTCATACATTCCATTTACAGCAAATTCTTCAGGAAGAACTCCAACTTGGTCTCTGCAACACCAATCTGCCACATTTGATAAAATTGGACCAGATAATAAGGTGCCAGCTCATACTCCTGTTAAGTTTGATGGACCTACTGATTTGAGTGCATCACGAGTGGCCCCTCATGTAACGGCATCTAAACCATTTATCTCTCAGACCACATCAGGAAATCTACCGAGCATACATCAGCATTTACAGGGCATGAACTTCGTTCAAGGTCCTTCACTTTACAATAGCCACAATGAAATTGGCAAAATTGTTCAGAAATTGTTACAACCACAGCTTGCCGAACAGCCCACATGGACTCCTCCTTCGAGGGATTACATGAATAAGGCTTTAACTTGCCAAGTGTGCAAGCTTATTGTTAATGAGGTGGAAAATGTACTTCTATGTGATGCTTGTGATAAAGGTTTTCACCTAAAATGTCTTCAAATTTACAATCAAAAAGGGATTCCTAGAGGTGAGTGGCACTGCCAGAAGTGTCTGACGTTAAGCAATGGGAAACCTTTGCCCCCTAAATATGGTCGTGTCATGAGAAATATGAATGCACCAAAAGTTTCTTCTGACAATCCTACTATACAGTCATCTCCTGATAATAAAGTGGGATTCTTTGATCAGCAGATCAATCAGCAGAAGATAACAGCGAATGGAAACTCTAATTTGCAAAGTGCTTCTACTGGTACCATGGGCAATAGACATAACAATTCAGCATCCGATTCAAATATTCTGAATGCAAGAGAAATGCAAGGGGATGATATTTCATCAAGTAGAGTAATAATGGATGATAAGTGTGGATCAGGACCTTGTCCAAATAATGTAATGAATACTTTAGATGGTGCTCATGATTCTCCTGCTGGCTCATCATTGGGAAGATCATTGGAAGTGGATCCGGTTTCTAAATCAAAACCACAGCCTCCTGTGCGATTGTCAGAGAAAGTTACAAATTCTCCCGATGACTCACAAGCCTCCCACAATTCTCAATATAATGTTCAAACAGAGCTGCCAAACAGTGCTGATATTCCATCAGAGCAATGTCATGACAATGGCCTTATGGTTAAAGATTCGGAGAATTCCTGTAGTACAGAAACTTTTGACTGCAAATCAAATTGTGAAATGAAGCAAGTTGCACGAGCTAATTCTGTTGAAGTTTCTGGAAGCAGTATTGGGGCTCAAGAGCATGTTAGGTCCTTAGCAGATGGTTTGCGTACTGTTGATTGGACTGGTGATGTACTAAACGTCGTGGATGAGAAGACATATTACCAGTCTTGTTGTGTCAATGGAGTAGTATATCAAGTGCGGGATCATGCTCTTTTTCGTTCTAATGATGGCAAATTGATGCCTCATAAGATTCAGGTAACCAATTTTTTATGTGCAAGTATACCTTGATTCCTTCAAGATCTTGTCATTGATCTATTAGTTACAGGGAATGGATCCTCTTCAATAGTTTTCCTCTCCATTTATTTACAAGCCTCCATCCAACAGATACAAAAACACCACATCACTATCTTGTTTGGATTAAGTTGGTTATAAAATCATAACATGGTGGGTGGTTAGACAAATGATGACATGGCACATTTTTTATCGTTGGATGAAGCCTTGGAGATGTTTGGAGAGGTAAATTATTGGCGAGGATCTAAATCCATTAGTTACAACCTGCAGCAAGGGGTGGCAATTTCTGAACATGCCTGCCAACTGAACCTAAAATTTGTCTAGTTTTGAACTGTGGTGGGTTTCTTTTATTAGACTTATCCTAGTTCTCAAGTCCACTTGAGTCTATGTAAACCAGTGTAGACCTATCAACCAAATGGGTTGATGATTTAATCTATGAACTCAAGCAGTCAGTTTATGATTGTCTATCCCAGCCCTGATTGTGTGTATCAATCTGACCTGATTTGTCTCTTTGTGCCATCCCCTACAGTGAAATTAAGAGAAAATATATTTATTCATCTAGCTGCTCATGGGAATCATTTAACTTTTCTTGCCTTGTAGAGACAACACTTTATGATTTTCAAGTCTACGATATTAGTGTTTTTATACAGAGAAATCTTGCCTTTCCACTGCAGGCCATGTGGGAGGATAGCAAAACTAGATCAAAGTGGGTTATCGCCAATAGATGCTACTTTCCTGGTAACTTGCCAAAGGTTGTTGGCCGCCCCTTTACTCCGGAAAGCAATGAGGTGAATTTACTACATATCATTTAACGATGTTTTCTACTTTTCTTGTTTATGTGCATGTCCACAAGATCAGGCCTTAAAATCACGGTCCAAGCATACTTTTGGCCAAGGCTATCTGTAATACTAGCTCTTGGGTCAGATTAAGCAATATCATAAAAAAATCTACATATTTCCTTTATTCAATTATTTGGATATTTTATTTTAATTGGTTGGTTGAGTAGAACTTTTTTTCCCCCTTCCCCCGTTCACATACAATTTAGCACACACTGTTGATGCCATCACTTCTCTCACTACCTTTTTGATTTGGCATTATAGCAGGAAGTTTATTATGTATAACTTTTAGTATGAACTTGTTGTTGCTACTGTAGGTCTATGAGTCTGATCATGATACTACCACAATGGCTGGCTTGATTCAAGGCCCATGTGAAGTTCTTCCTCCAGGCAAGTTCGTTGAAGAAAGTGAAAGGAGAATTCGTTTAGGGAAGGGGGAAAATAATGGTCTACGGCCGCTTTTCCTATGCAAGTGCGTCACTTTTCTTCCTCCATCCATTCCAAGTATTTCCAATACTCGCAATTACTTTTTTGAAAAAGGTGCTTGACATTGAAGCACTTTTATGCATGTTATGGATGTGCCAATGTATGGCTTGACTTGCTATGAGGATTTTTTTTTGTTTGTTTTAGATAATGTTAAAACTTCATCATCAATTGGATTTCATCATTTTGGTTAATGAAGAGTGATGATTGCAATAACTGGATTAGTTCTACACTACTACTACTACTACTACTACTACTACTACTACTACTACTACTAGTACTTCTTCTTCTTCTTCTGGCTGTGCTGTTCTACTTAGTATTATGAAAACATTTTTCCTCCATAATATCAGTAACTCTATTTGTAGTTGCCAAGGACACTTCTTAAGCCAATGTTGTAATGATTAAGTTGCATATTTAAGGAGAACTTTGATACACAAGCTGTTAACAACCGAGAGAACGTGAGTAAAAACCTGAAGGTAGTTTATATCATTAGTAAAGAGGTTTATACTATTAAATTTGTGTAATAAGATTGTAAAGAAAAGATGATCTGTTGTAAACTTTGTGGGTCCATTTGCTTGGTGCAATTGTAAAAGCTTATAATACCAAATGTTAAGTCTATTACCAACGGGCCAGTCCAACAATACCAAGCCCCTACTTCTCAAAGGGAGGTCAGGGGTTCAAGCCTCAGTGGAGGCATGGGTGTGTGAGTACCAACTTAGAAAAAAAAAAAAATGTTAAGTCTATCTGATCTATCCCTCACGGTGTCTTACACAGGCGGGACCAACACTGTGTTGTAAACTTCTATAGTCTCTGATTAATGTTGTAGTGGTGTTTAATTTATGTTAATATAGAGAATACAGAATATGTAGTTAAGAAGGGTTAATTGGGTGGTTTTGATGAAATAAGGGATTGGCAACACCTGTTGCTAGAAGAGTATTGTTGAGATTGAACTTTGAAGACCTTCAATTAGAATAGGTTTAGAATTCCTTTTGAGTTTGTGCCTTCTTGCATTAGTTTACAAATATAATTATCATTTTCAAAATGAATTTGTTTGGTATTTGTGCATTTTCATATAGTGCGTCATTGGTTACTAAGATGAAAAAAGGAGATGAATTACAAACTGGATTGTTTGCGTAAGGCCTTTGGTGAAGTCACATTAAGATGGAACATTTGGTTTGCAAATATTCTTGAGCGGTCTTATTTTGGCAGTGACTTGTATTGCTGATAGTGGGTAGATAATAATGTTTGGTTGTTTCTACCTTCTAAATTAGTTTCACTCTCGCGCCCCCCCCCCCCCCTAAGTGTGTGTTTGTGTTGGAATGGGAGCTATGTTACCTAGGCTTGGCAGGTTAGCCCAGGGTGTCTGTGTTGACACCACACGACATGGACACTGACACGGGATATGGGTCAGACACCCTTTTGCAACCATCGGACATGGCCGATGAAGACATGCTCATAGAAGATTGTATCGGTGGATGCTTGCTAGGGATTTAAACTTTTTTCAAGTCTCTTTATTAGATCGGATGAGTTTTGTAAGTTCATGGAGGCGGCTGGTTCAAAAATAGGGTTTTTGGAAGGTTGAAGATGGTGGTTTCTTCACGCGCAGCTGTTTCACTTTGACACATCATTTGAATCCAATTCTGGGATTTCTGCTTTTGGTGGAGAGTGTATTAACGATTTGTGAGACTTTTCATATCTCTATTTAATGATTATTTAATGATTCGCGTGGCAGACTAATGGTCACCTTTGTTTGTTGCTGCCAGCTGTGTGCTTATCACGTAGCCCTATTGAGTTACTTATTAATCTGTTTAAATTATACATTTACTTTTTACTACCACAACTTACTTTTCAAATAAAAATAAATAAATGTTATAGAAGACCATGTACTGTACCATATAAAAGAGTAAAAACAGATGGCTTATATATATATATATATTTCTTTTTCATTTTTATTTATAGAACTAGGTAGGACAGATGGTCTCCTCTTCATTTAAGAATATTCATTACTCTGAAATAATAGATAAATGGCCTATACTTACCACTATTTATTAATTATAACTGCGTCCAAGTGTCCGTGTCCAACTTTTGAACTCTTTTTAGCCGAGTTCCCCGTATTCCATAATTTGAAAGATGGACAAGTCCGACTTCTAGACACACACCCGTGTCCAACACTAGTACCCGAGTCCCTGCTAACATACCATGGGAGTTAATTTAAGGGAAACTCTTGCATAAGAATTAGGTTACCAATGCTACTATCAAATGTCTTGACGGGTCTAACTTTTGGTTATGTTGGCTAACTACTATCAGAACCATCAGCTTGGATTTGACATTATTAGACGGTGCAATTGGGTTCTATGTGATATGAAGGCATTGTTGATGTAGAAATGTTGGAAAATAGTTTTGACTAGAAGTTGAATAAATAATTTAGTAGACAGCACGGGTCTGTACATTGTAGCATGCAACACAACAAGCCTTTGGCACATTATCGGGTTCCACAGTTCTTGGTGTTAGGCAGCCCTTGATGCCAGATTTGGGTGGCAGATGTGCAGTATCTGTCAGGACTTGGTGAGTTCTTCGTTCAAGTTGTAAGTACAGAATTCTGGAAGATTATGACTGCTTTTTTGGTTCAAGTTCAAGTTGTACTTTTGACCTTCCCGCTTTAATTGTAGTCAGTGCTTAGTGCCAAGTGCCAAAGGCCTTGTGCCTTCATTATTAAACAAGGAATGTGGCTTATGGTCCTAATATGTCATTCCTCCTTGGACATTTATTTCACAAATCCTATTTTAGGTTACCTTTACCGGAACTCCCTTTTAATTATCTATTTCGCCTTCTAAGCCTACAGACCTTTGAACTACAGAACTTTAATACATCTTCATTTTATAAGCCTTAAAAACATAAATTCTCGTATTTTTAAATGCTTTAGTCAATTGCTGTGTTAAATCTTCAAATTGCATCGGATAAAAATTGTTTTGTTATAATTTGTTTTGATAATGAAAAAAGGTTGTATTGTGAATTGTTATAATACTCAATGATCTATTTTATTTGAAATGCTTCAGTTATGATTTATGTAAATTATTTGAGTAGTTCTCTTTCAAAATTTAGTCAAGTTGTTCATATTTAAATCCAAGTTACTAGTTACCTTTATAAAAGGTGGGGCAACAAACAGTAGAAGATACACATGGAGGAGCGTATAAAACATTAAGGGGTCTGTCTCCCTAACGTTCCACTAGGGCCCAAAAAATCAACTTATATTATTTTCTTCATAACCTTCTTTTGACAAAACTAAGTTAGGAGATAAAATCTTTAGGATTCGACTCTCTCTCTCTCTCTTCCGCCCATTTATATTTAGATATATATCTATCGCCCTGCCTCCCACCTCACCCGTCCTAGGTTGGTTTGTGTCCACACCCCTTTCTGCACTTTGTGTTTGTCTTATTATGAGAGTGTTTGTTCCTTGTGTCTTTTAATTTTTTAAATTTTTATTCAGGTGGGCGAGAATTGTGTTATCATGGATTTTATGTAAATTGAGAACAAAATTGTTTTGTAGATGGTTTTATGATGAATCAAAAGGACTATTTCGAGATGTTTCAAGTTAGTTGCAATCAGACATATACTTTTAGCTGACTTATATCCAGGCTCTCATGCAGCAAGTTCATGGATCTCCCTTTGATCAGGTACACTCAACACTTTGTAACAATTGATTTTCCTCTTTAATTTTTTTTTGGGCAAGTATTTTCCTCCTCAAGTTGACGTTTCTTATATTAAGAATATCTAGTCATTTGGAATAAGTGACTTGGTATTTGATATATGACACATGTATGCTAACATGGGGGAAATATATAATTATGATATAGATACATCAACACAACAAATTATAGAGAAGATACTAATAGTACTGCAACAGTATGATATATAATATTAGTACTCCCTCCGTCCCACAATACATGGCCTGCACGGGAAATCCAACTTTTTATGATAGTGGAGTTTTAATAGTTTTTTATTGTATTGATAAGAGTGAATTTTCAAATATGCCCTTACTAAAAGACAAAATAGTACTTCGTAATTTGTGCAATTGTTTAGTTAAAATGATAGTTTGGGAATGTTATAAAAAATAGTATATTCAAATTTGAAATGAGACATATTTTTTGGGATATCCCAAAATGGAAAGATGGACAACTATTTTGGGACGGAGGGAGTATTTGTGTATATTATTGGAGGATATAATTAAATACATACTCTTCTAATAGCTTAAGCTTTTAGGGAATTGATAATTTAACATACTACTAGAGCCTTGATTTTAGGTTTTTGAGTTCAAAGTTTTCCACGTCTGCATTTGTTTCGTCATTTTGTTTGTTTGTGCAACTTTGCACTCTGTTATGTTGTTTGTATGCCTCCATGTGAGAGATGGGATCAGTACTGCAACAATATGATGTATAATATTAGTACGTGTATATATTTGTTGGAGGTTTTTGAGTTCGTTCCCTTGTCTGCATTTGTTTCCTCACTTTGTTTGTTTGTGCAACTTTGCACTCTGTTATGTTATTTGTATGCCTCCGTGTGAGTGATGGGATCGCACGTGAGAGAGCATGTGAGCTTGATATACATTGTTGTGCCCTTCCCTTAACAATTTAAGCTTTTAAAGTTGATGGGGATTAACATAGTATTATAGGTAGTAAGGTCTCAGTTTGAACCTCAATGCCACCCTGAAAATTATAATTTACACTTGTTGGCGGGCCCCCACTCATAAGGAATAGTTTGGCCACATACTAGGGGGCATGCTAGTGGATATATATTAATGAATTCACATACTAAGAACTTAAGCTTTTAGGGGAATTTTTAGTTTAACATATATAAACAAGTAGTATGTAAACAAATAGAGTTATGCCATCTATTAACTTTAAGTTTTCAGGGCAACTGTCAGTTTGGCTTATATTGACTAGTAAAAAGAAAATGTTAATTTATCTTAATATACACACATATCCTTCATAGAAGTTTCCATGCTACAACATATTTGATAACCAAAATTGCCTGTAATGCTTGTTTATCAATCTAATAATTTAGTGTGTATTTTTCAGTAATTTTATAACAGTCACACCTTTGCAAGGTTCAAATGATGGACTCCTCAGTCATCTATTTCACAACGGACAAAATGTGTGCGCGAGAGAGGGAAAGGGAGGGAGTAGAGTGCTTGGCCTACCCCCTTCCTTTTACACTAATCTATGATATTATTTTAGCATGCTTTTTATTTTATTAATTCTTATATCATGCATCTGTTAAGGAACACAACTGAGTTGATGCTTGCAAACAGGTCGCGCAGCGGTGGGACATTGGACAATTGATCAAGGGATTTCCTCCAATGCTCATTTCATGTACAATATGTGGCTTTAGCTTAGTCTGTAATCCTGTATCACATTCTTGATTGTAATTTAAGTGAAATTTTTTCTTGCCCATTTTTCGGTGCCCCAAGACTACCCAATAGAATATGAAGCATGTTAATCATATCAGCTTGCTCAATGTTTAAGTTTATTCGTTAGATACAAAACGTTTTTATTTTTCAGATGTTGATTAGGCCTTGCTTTTTGTGCTTATGATTTCTAAATGTTGATAAAATTGAAGGGGAAAGTGCTAATTCTGTCTATCAGTAACTGTATTTGCATGTTCTCCTACTTCCTGCAATGAGTACAGAACCTAGCCTTTGTGTAGCTTGAGTACATTTGACCCTACCCAGATTTTGTAACAGTGTGAGTCTCGGTTTTTATTTTTATTTTATTTATTATTATTATTATTATTATTATTATTATTTTGCCGGTTTATAAATGGTTAATTCTTAAGGTTGATAACACCCACTGTAGCGTTGAAGGACATGTGATAAATTCATTGTGCTAAAAAAACATATCATCCAGTTTTGGGTTGTGGCATCATTGACGTTGTCCGGTATTTTCTCTCCATGTGACCCCTATAGGGAGGAATTATTGAAGTAACTTCATAATGATCATATATATATATATATATATATATATATATATATGCTTGGCGTATCGGCTTAATCAATTCACATCATTTGAATAATGCAAAACCCTAAATTTCATGCATATCTACTGTTCCCAATACAACTGAACTTGATATCAATTTCTACTGGCTATATTTTGCTTCTACTGGAACCTACCATCTTGAAGACTTGCCTGTGTTTAACAAGACACCAATCCACATAAAATTTTAGTTACGTTATTGCGCGCGCGAATGAGTGCGTGTGTGAGAGTGTGTGTGTGTGCGCAGGGACGGAGGGAGTTAAGGCTCAGAGGGGGCACGTGCCCCCCTGAAATTTATCTCCTTTCTATATTTTATATATATTTTTATTATAATATATATGTTTATCATAAAAAATATAAAAAATGCCCCCCCTCAAATTTCTCTTTCCCTTATTAAATTCTATATATGTTTTTTTTTTCCTTCTTAAATAGTTTCCTTAATCCT
>JAOTQH010239033.1:0-12906 GCA_025631255.1 Cornus kousa
CTTGGAGGCTTATCTATCATCTACTTTTTTGTTTCAAAGTAGGATGTTGTTAAGTCATTTGACTTTAGTTTTACTTAAGGATTTCGAATTAATGGATGATGGTTAAGGCTTAAATTTTGGATTCCCAAGTTGTAATATTTGGAGACTTAAAATTTAATGGAATTATTATTTATTAGTTTTCTTTAACCTTTTATTTATTCTTTATTATTCATCTTTGTATTCTGTACTTGCTAAATAGTTAGCATGCATTCCTTCCTCAATTAAACCAAGCAACCTGCTTAAATTACGACGCAAAGTTGTAGAGGCATTCTTGGACAAGAATATTGAAGATTTTTCAAAGTTAATGTGTTGTCCCGAGGCTCTCTCATATTGTTGCAAGATTCTTTTTAAGGATTGAACTTCACCTATCGTAGCTGAACAAAACACAATAGAATCATCCGCAAAAAACAAATGAGAAATTTCTGGAGCTCCCTTGCAGATTTGAACTCCAGTCAATACTTTTGCTTGTTGAGCCCAATGCAAAGCCAAGGAGAGCGTTTCAGCACAAATGATAAATAAATATGGCGAAAGAGGATCTCCTTGCTACAACCCACGAGAAGGATGGAAGAAGCCAACAGATTTCCCATTGATATTAAGGGAATAAGTAACCGAAAAAACACAAGCAGATATAAGCTTTAACCAATGCTCATGAAACCCCAATCTTGACAACATCTGAAAAAGGAAGGCCCATTCAATACGGTCATACGCCTTGCTCATATCCAATTTAAGGGCCATAAAAACCTTGTGTCCCTTTCGCTTATTTTTTGGGTAATGTAAAAGCTCATGAGTGACAAAAATATTTTCCGTGATATGCCGCTCTGCCACAAAAGCACTCTGTGTTTCGCTAATGATAGAATCAATCACCACTTTCAACCTAACGAAATAAGCCAATAATGCGAAACTAAAGTAGGGGACATAATTTTAGGAATCAAAACAACATTAGTATGATTAATACTGGAAAGCATATAACCTGAATGAAAAAAATTGGCTATGCCCGCAACAACATTGCCTTTAACCACATCCCAGTATTTTTGATAAAACAAAGGTGTCATACCGTCAAGTCCAGGCGCTTTAAATAGAGCAATATCAAACACCGCCTTCCTAATTTCCAACTCCATGGGGGTTCCAAAAGAAAATGATTCTGTTCAGGAGAAATACGACTGGGAATGTACCTCAAAAATTGATCAATATTGGAGGGGTGTTGAGCTGAAAGAGACCTTGAAAATATTGTAAGAAAATGGACTGAACTTGAAACTCCTCATCATACCATTGCCCTCCTTCATCTGCAATACCAGAAATAAGGTTTTGAGCCCGTCTTCTTTTTGTTGCAGCATGGAAGAACTTAGTATTTTGATCCCCAAATTGGAGCCACTGGTTCTGAGATTTTTGCTTCCAATAGAGCTCCTCGTCCAACCAATACTTACGTAAAAGTTGTTCAGTTTGTAAAACATGATGATGATTGTAATTAATGGTTTTAACCCTTAAACAATGAAGCTCACGCTCCACTTGTTTATTTTTTTCCCGGGATGAAATGGATTGCAGATATGATTCGTTAGTGAAATAAGATAACGTCTGGTTTAATTTCAAACATTTTAATTTATTTATTTATTTATAAACAGTTAAACACACAATTCTTTCCTGAAACAAGGATTAGAAATTGTCTACCTTTTTTGCTTGTTGTTACCACTTGCAACTCTGCAAAAGAAATGAAAATGATTTGTTGGTCTTTTTTAAAAATAATAAAAGAAAAGAAAAACAGTAAATTATTAAGAGATATGTCAAATTTATCATTTTAAAGATAACCCAGTGGAGGTTCGGCCCGTCCCAACGTGGATATTGATTCTACACTATAAAAAGAGTGTACAGATACCTATTCTTTGGATTTTGCGTTTATTATTTTATCACACATCATTACACCTCCATCACACACCATTACATTATTTTTTTTAAAAGAAAAGTATAGGTTTGGGCCCTTCTCAGTTGCCACTCCCTCCCATGGAGTGTTTAACTTGGTGTGGGTCCCATCACGTGGAGAAGCCCACACCAAGCGATATGTATCGTCATAGTGCAAGCCAATGGCACTTGACTTTGAGCCGTGGATGCTCTTAAGGCTACTTATGTGCTTTGTTTGGAATGAGGGGTTAACTAGGATTGTAAATTAATTGAGCTGAATTTAATTTTGTTCGAACTTGATTTGGTCATTTGTGAGTTCAGCTCGAGTTTGGTTCGAGATCGTGACGAATTCAAAAGGTTGAGTTCAAACTTGGCTCATTGAATAACAAAATTTGTTTGAACTCAATTTAAGCTCGTGTTAAAGATCATATAGCTTCTTATTGAACATAAACAAGCTTAAAATTCATGAAAATGTTTATTGGCTTAAGTAATGAACCTATACAAACTTATATTTATGGATGCGTTTACGAGCCCAATATTGTTCAGGATCAACAAAGCTTAAAAATCAAGCTCGAGCTCAACTCCTTTGGTTAACAAATGAACTCGAATCGAGCTTGAAACAAGTTGATTTTAAGTTATTCAAGAACAACTCAGTTAATTCACATTCCTAAAATAATTGATAGTGTTTATTCTATAGAGCTATGCATGTTGTGCCAAGGAGGAGTTTAAAGATCTCAAAAGAGAAAAGATACTGCTTTAAAACTTTAGGTAATTGTTGTATCACTCAAGACTAAGATATATGTATATGTATTTGAGTCGAATCTTTTGAATGAAGCGCAAATCAAGTAACTTTTGATACAACAACTAACAATATTTCATTCCCTAATTATGACAAGAAACAAAGTAGATTACTATTTTCTACCAATCAGGATTGTTTAAATGAATCAGCAGTGTCCAACAAGAATTTTTTAGTCAATGATAGATAAAAATAGTCTCTCTCTTCTCCCTAACTATTTAAATAAATGATGAACACATTAGTTGATAATAATAATACCGATATTAATAATATAGAAAATGGTTCAAGTTAGGGATTGTTGGACGCCTATGTCCAAACATAGCCAGAATTGAGATCCGTTGATAATTGGACAATCAGTGATATTAATTTTATAGGTAAGGGCTCAAGTTAGGCTTGGGTTGTTGGACACCTATGTCCGAAAACAACCAAAATTGAGATCCAATTGAGAAATTCTTTTCCCAAAACCCATCCCAAGCAACAATGCCGAGACCCTTAGCCCAAGCAACAATGTCCAAACCCTTTCAAGAAAAACTTGGGCTTTAATTAAGATAGCCCAGCCCAAGCAACAATATCCAAACCCTTCCAAGAAGCTTTTGGGCTCGAATTAAGTTTGTTTCAGGTAGGGTTAAAGATAGATCAAAGTGGGGGCTCAAATATTAGACTAAACTTACTACTCGTAGCTTTGAGCAGATTGTTTCATGTATTGAATCTTGCTTCTTGCCTTGGGGGAAAAATAAAAAACCAAATTTCCCGCCCAAACTATACCACCTAATTAGATTAGGAATTTCTTCTATATATTGATCGGATATAATCGTTCAACAAAACCATATCAAACACTCATCGGTTCTTTGATTTTTTAAATAAATCATTTAATGCTTGTTTCAATCGAGTTGTTAGATGTAAAGAACTCGTGCTCTTGTAATTAGAAAGCTCTGCATTACTCTATATATCTAGTTGGGTGTTTCAGTTGAAAAAATTGTCCCTTTTAATAAAAAAGGAATATTTCAAAATTGATCTAGAAAAAATGTCAACATGCATGTTCGACAATCAATTTTACTTCTGAAATGATCTCAATCATTCAAAAAAATTAAGAGAAACGTTCCTTAAACAGAAGGACCAATGAAATGACCAGTAGTAGGTTTTTTTTGTTGAGATTGACAAGCTTAAATATAAATGTCTACATAGTGGTGGTGTGCAGTACTTCACAAGGGCACGGGATCAAACTTTGTGGTTATAAATAAGGGTAAATTGTTGTAACACCTTTTCAAGTTAAGTTAAATTTTACATAGACCAATATTTTGATTTTAACTTTAAATTACATTCCAAATTATTTTTTGAGCTTTGACATGTGAATTGACCCACTTACCCAATTTTTTTAATACCATTTTATACAAAATATCTATAATTCTAAATGACTAAAATGACCCCATTTCTTAATCACAAACAAAACCCACAAAATCACTCTATTTCTCTCTCTCTCTCTCTCTCTCTCTCTCTCTCTCTCTCTATATATATATATATATTGTAATTGCAAAAGAGAGAAGAAGAAAGCCCACAGTGCTTCACCACCACCACTCATCCCGCCACACCCTTCCACCACTCCAATTGTAATGCTATATATGGTGCGTATAGGCACGTGTGCATGCTTGGATGGAAGTGGCGGCACGTGAAGAACAGAAAGGAGTGCAGAAAACTTCTGGCGGCGCATGGAGGCATGTGCGGTGTTGTTTTTAGCCTTTTTTTGGTGGCGTCGGAATGGTCAAAGCCTGTACTTTCATTGAATATGATCAAAATGACGAAAGAACTTATAGAGAACCTGTTTCGGATGCTAGGCAGAATATATGTTCTTGATGGGCTATTGCAACCACACCAAGAATTTTAAGAACCTAAAAAAAAAAAAATGGAAGAGAGAAGAGTGGCTCTAATACTATGTTAGAAATAAGAGATAGAATAAATATGATATTGTATTGATGTGTGAAGAATACAAGAATACATGGGAGTTTATATAGGAGATGTCATGTGTGAAGAGTAAGTCATTACCATATAAGATAGAACAATACTTAAGTCTTTGTGAGAATCTACACCATACTCACTGTCGATGTAAACCAATAATAAATGGACATGACATCCTTAATTATCAAATTCAATATGGTGGGGTAGATACACACTTACCAAATCAGAGATGGTGATTTTATTACCATCTATGATTTGGTAATTAAAGTAAAATGTGTTCATTTATTATTGGTCCACATGAACGCTCGGTATGGTGTACATTTTCACTATTGAGGACCTAAGTATTGTTATATAAGATAATGATAGATATGGTAATGAGGATAAATGAAGACGGCTAGCCCTAGCTCTAGAATACATCTAAGTCATCTTTCATTGCTTGTTGCATGCCACACAGGGTTAGAAGATGCACTGACTATGGGATCTGGTCGATTTGCCTCTTGGAAAGTCTGCAGTAGGATGCAAATGGGTGTACAAGATCAAGACTTGTTATTCAAAAAAAAAAAAAAAAAAAAGAAGAAGAAGATCATGACTTGTTCAGATGGGTCTATTTAGGGCTATAATGTGATACCCCTCGATTCTAGAGTCACGGGTGATCAAGTCTGAGCACAGATCCGAGGGTTATCAAACAATTAATATTTAAACAAGCATTTGAATACAAAAAGAATAATAAAGAAATAAGTAAATAAGAAGCTGAAGGGAAACTAAATATTAAATCCTTATTTAAAAATCCTCAAATAAATAATTATTAAAATCCTATAAAATCCTCCAATCCTCTGATACCAGTACTTAATTAAACTACAACTTGGGAATCCATAATAATATCCTAACTGAAATAACTGAACCAAAATAAAAATAATAAGTGAATCATGAAGAAGAGTCCTACGTAGAGTCGGAAGAGTGAATGGTTGTCTTTGCTCAGCACGAACAATCTCTAAGACTGGAACTAACGAACACCTGAAAAATAATGTTGGGTTTGGCCTACATACAAGTTCTAATCTACTACATCCCAAACAGAAACCCGATACATGTACATATCCTAATTAATTCAATAATAACTAAATAGTCCATATATAGATATATACACACTAAAGGAACCTCACTAGACTATAGAGTTGTCTTAACCTGAATAGTAGGCAACATGCAAAACGTATATATAGTGGGCATGAGTACCTAGACCTACCAGGGTACACAACTATACTATATCTAGCTACACATTCCTGGCAATATACGCACCCTAACCACTAATCTTGAGACTCAAGCTCATATGATGGCGCATAATTATATATGTAAAATCCGTCCTATCCAACCATCAAAATAACCTATCCAAATATTATTTTAATAATATGTCATCCAACTATTCCGTTGACCTGACAAAAAAATAAGTAGGACTTAACATTATGGTTAATCCGTTCCCTTATTAAAAATAGGTAGGACTTAACTCTTAAGTTAATCCGTCCCTAATATGCCTCCATCCTATAATGGTGTGTTAATCCATATCATAATCAAATAAAAGTTTCTAATTCAAGAATAATGTAAATAATATTTACATATAATAATCCAAATAAACATGATATAAATCATATACATATCCTTTGCATTTATTTAAGCAAAAATATCAATTCTAAATAGCATGCTTTTAATTTACATCACAACAAATTAACATGCATCTCAACTGAATTGTACATCTCCATGTTCTGATTAAATTAATTTAAATCTAAACAATTGATTAAAATAATTTAATCCAACAATATTTAATTAATTTATCCTTTTAAAATTAATTAAATTCCATACTTAGAATGTAAACTAAATCATGCATTCCAATTCTGAATGAATCTATTTAAATTGAGTAATTATTTAATTCAGATTCACCAATCCAAAAACAACAAATATTAGTTTAATATTCTATCAATAATCAAAATAATATTTAAAAATATTTAATGCATAACTAATTATTATTATTATTATTTTTCCATGTACAAAAGATTCACTCCTAGATACTGTGTATGCCTTTTGACTTTTTACTTAACTCCTCGTTCGGTGTACCTTTATGAAGGAACAAGAATTTTGATTTCAATTTATGTATTACGCATTACTACAATATGATTATGCCACTTTCTAGATTGCCTCATTCGGCGTGCCCAGCTTATAAAGAATCACCAATTTGACTTTACCATATGCATACAAACTGTTGTATAGAAAAAAAAAAAAATTATTAATTATTTTTATTATTTTTCCACCATTGTATTGACCTCTTCGTTTTGTGTGCATGCTTTATGTAGGAACAAATTTTAATTTTTATATTTAAATACACTACTGATACATGCTAACATAAGTCATGTAAAAATAAAATAAACTAAATTAAAACCAAAGCCACCAACAGTGTAGGCAAAAGAAAATAATTAAAACCCCTTATTAAAACATGAACTAAAATTTTTAAATTAATCTATGTAATTTGATTCAATTAATTTATTCAAATAACCTATAATTAATCTAACATGCATAAGGTATGAATCAAAGGAGAAGAGAATAATTAAAACTTGCATAATTATTAAATTTTATATGATTAAAAATCCTGGAATCTCCTAGGCATGTACAGAAACACAAATCTAAGGGAGAGAGACAGAAGAAGAACTTGCCTTAAACTTTCGGATCGAAAGTTAAACTTCTTATTCCTTGATCTTCTCTCTACAAAGTTTTCTCCTCCTTCCCTTCTTTTTCCTCCTCTCTCTAACTCCCTCTATAGAATATATTTCATGAATATTTCTAACCCCCTTTTACAACCTATATCTATATATTTATAGGCTAGATAAATTAACCCTGCTCCTTTTCCCCATCCAAATCCACTTAAAAATAAAAATAAAATTAAAGTATTGAAAAGGTAACTTAAAATGTATTACGTATATAATTTATGTTTAACCTTATTAAATAAACAAATTATATACATCCGATTCTTTATTAACAGATTATTTAATAACTCTGAAGTTACCATAATAGTAAAAGGTAACTTAAAAATGATACGTATAAAATCTATGTATATCTTTATTATATAAATATATAAAATATACAACAGATTAAATATTAATACTAAAGTTACCATAAAAGTAATTTATAAATTACTTTCCCCTTTATATGTATACACACATATCTCTATATATAAACAACTATCTATTGGTAATTATCTATACCCATTAAACCTCCTATCCAAGTAGTCCATTGGACCCAATTGGTTGGCCCATTACTACTAACCTGTCCATCTTTTTTAAACAATAAAAATAAAATATAAATAACAAATTCATTTAATCTACCAAATAAAAATATAACACAATATAAATCATCACATACAACTTAATCTACACTAATAATTCAATTAACATTTAATTCAATTAAAAACATAAGCACATTGTCAAATAATCAATTAAACAATTTTTTAAAAATGTAATTAAAACAAGTACATAAATACCGAGACTATCCTTTTAAAATTAGGGGTATTACAATTCCTTTACTTTCATAAGTAATGTAGTTCTTCCTAGCCAGTTAACTATCCCGAAGTCCTTTATCAAAGGCAAAAAGAACCCTGAGGTGTTCATTCTAGACCTCATCATAGTTACCTGGTCTCACAATATTCCTTCTGGAATATTGTTTGGATCTCTCTTCGAAACTACTGCAGTTCCTAGCACGTCCATCCGGTTCCACCGAAACCAACCACTTTAACAAGCCAAACAATAATAACATAAACCTTTTTCATGCCTCTCCCGAGTTTCTTTTGAAGAAATACGTTTCACTGGATGTGAGGTTAAGGCAGTTTCGCTAGAATTATTTCTTGGCAGGACCTTAGTTGTATTAGTTTTTATCTCTTTTTGGCAAATGTTGAGTTTCTCTTCTTGTAATCAAGCCAATCAAATAGTTGTAGTTAATGTTGTTGGATGGAACATCTGCACCTCAAGCCAAATTTCATCCTTCAACCCACAAATAGAATAACTAATCAAGAAATCCAATTGTAGATTTTTGGTTTGACTTGCACGGCGCTCAAAATCACTTTGATAATCACATACAGATGAAACTTGCCGAAGCTTAGCCAATGCTCCAACATAGTCTTTATACTTTGTCGGACCAAACCGTGTGTTGAGAGCAGTGACATATGTTGGCTGGGGATTGAATGTTTCATATCACCTGGAGCATTGAAAAGCATTTCCCTCTATATGAAATGAAGCAATTATATGGCGTTGATTTGGTAGAGTTTGATGATAAGAGAAATATTGTTCTGCCTTGTAAACACAACCCAATGGATCATTACTATCAAACCGAGGAAAATTGAGTCAAATAGTGCGAGTTTAGTTAACTGCAATACCATTAGGAAAATTGATTTCAAGTCATTTGGTCAAGTTTGAGATCAATGGCCAGAAGCATGTTATGTAACTCTTCAAATTTCCTTCCTTATTGCTCATCAAAAGATTGTCCAAAATTTCCAACTGGTGGCCATGTTTTTCTATAGTTTCTTGAAGAATTTTCACCGCTTCCTCCATCTTCGCAACGTGTGTACCCTCAGGCATACTCAGGACTGGTGGCTTTAATAGCAATCCTTCTAGCAAACTGTATCAAATTTCTTCTAGCAAACTGCTTCAAATTTTTTCCATCAAATTTTTTGTTTGATATTATAACAAGAGTACTAGGCATTTCAGTTACCAACTCTTTAAACAGAGCAAGTGCATAAATCCAAGTGATAAACAATCAAAAGCTTCATGTTAAAGACATAATCCAAACCAGCTAAACCAAATTACTACCCACATTAGAAAATGGAAGATATTCAGCCAAAAAAGAAAAAAACAAGGAAAGAACAACCAAAAACTTCATACTGAAAGTCCGGTAAACATAAGAATTCTTCTCTCACTTCAGCAGAAATGTTCTTACAATTTACAATCATCCTTCTTTTCTTTTCCCACTTTACGCCTATTTATAGGCCATTACAAGAAGTATTTGGGCCTTCGGCTTTAGGCCATACTTTCAGTTGGTTAGGCTTCTTTTCTTAGATCTCTTGGGCTCGGCCCGGTTAGTGGCTCTATTGTGTGGATTGGATCCGGCTGGCCGACCAAATGATCTTGTTCGTGGGCCATACTTGGCCCATACCAATTCCAGACCACTCAACTGCCCTTATAATTGCCCTCTAATTAATTAGGGGGTAATTATTTATGATTGACAATGATGACTTTGACGGCTCGAGGAGATCTTATGGGAGAGTGTACGGTCGGATCGAGGAAGGACGGTCAGATATGAATCACCCATCTTTGGGATTTGCGAAACTCCTTGGTTCTCTGACTCTTCAGCCTCCGTGCCCTCATCGTCTGTATAAGCCTTGGAGACGTCTTTTCCACCTTTTTTCACCGTCTTCATCCCCCCTTTCTGTCAGTTGCTGCTTCTGCTTGCGTTTCTCAAATCTTTGCTTGCTTTCCAAATCAAATCGTGTTTGGCAAATCCTTGCAAAGACTTCACTTTCCAGCGATCTTGCAGTGCTTTTTCATGGCGTTCAATTCTTCAAGGCTCGTTTTTCACCCATCTTCTTGTTTTAGAGCTTTATTGTTTCTTCACACAATTTCAATTCCTTTTAGCCATGAGGGTAGATCTTCCCATTCTCCGTTTCTAACTCAACCTTCTTGACGATATCCAGATTAGGTTCTGCCCTGAAAATGTTGATACCAGAACCGGTGCCGGCCTCTCTCCCGGTGGAGTTTTATTTACTTATCACCACCTTAATCTCATCAGATTCCCTCTGCATCCCTTCTTTAATTATGTTTTTAACAAACTGAACCTCTCTCTTTTACAAGTAATCCCCAACTTCCTTAGGGTTCTGTCCATTCTGCTGCTCCTAGCTCAGGACAGAGGTCTTGACCTTGACTTAATAGATTTTCTCCTTTGCTATAAGGTTAGTAAGACGAAGAAATCCGAACCGTTCTACCACTTTTACCCTTTTGAAAAGATGTCCATATGTACGGACAAGATGAGTTCTGAGAAAGGCTGGAAAGACAATGTAATAGTGGTTAGTGGGGCCTGGTCTTCTCCAGCTGCGGTTGATTATCCTCTTTTGGCACATGCTCTGTCTCCTCTTATACAAAATTTAAAACACATAAGAATGACTGTGCCTGTGAGATCTGTGTTCCTCGCTTCTGCTCTTTCTTATGCCATGCCTTAGACATTCCACTTGATGATGATTTGAGTTATAGCATTTGTAGGGCCAGAATCACCTATTTGAAATAGTACGTTCTAAACGACATTCCCTCTTGTTCAGAGCTCCTCACTTCAGATAACTTATTTGATATATCAGCTCTTGGCAGCACCATGAGCCACCTTCAAATCCCATCTTTTGGTAAGAGGAAAAATGCCCCCAGGGCTATCACCCCTGCTGCCAATACTGGCTCTTCCCCAGCCTCGGGTTCTTCCTCAACTACCATCTCTGATACCACTTCATCTGCTAGTGCGACGGAGGTTGTTACCAACCCAGTTACCAGCAATCCCCCAATCAATCTGGGCACAACCCCTTCGACTGGCACTAATTCGGCCAGCACCACTACCTCTGCTCGGGAGAAGGCAAGTGGGAAGAGGCCTCAATCTGAAGCTTCCCTCAATCAAGATGACATCCCTTTGAGTAGAAGGGTTCGGACATCTGGTCCCACTCCATCTGCTGGCAGACCGCCTATTCCTCTTGCTTCTGGCAATACTTCTGCTTCTACCTCTGTAGCATAGACCCCTAAATTTGTCCGATCAGACAGGTCAGTTGTGAAGCCAGATGAGACCATATTCTTGGATGGTCTAACTGCAATGGCATACTATTGAAACATGTGGACTCCAAAAGACATTGAGGTAGCAAAGAGTCTATCTCAGAGGGAAATGTTCAGTCACTTTCCTTTGTCTGCCATGGAGGTAACTTTTCTCTTTTTCAATCCACAAAACTTTTACATACTTTTTGCATTAACTAGTTTTGACTATTTATCTTGACTCAATTAGTTGTCTTGTATATCTTTGTAGACCTTATTCGACATAATGACCATGTAGCAGCGGGTGGAATCTCTCTTTAATGATCTTGGCGTAGCCAATAAAGAGATCAAAGTTCTGAGCAATGCTAATGCCAAGTTGACAAGCAAAGTCAAAGATGTAAAGAAAGAGAGGGAAGCTCTGAAGAAAGAAGTGGACTCTCTTCAAGACCAGAGGAACGCTCTAGAGCTTGAGAAGAACGTCTGGTCAACTGAGCGTGAATCGCTCAGAAATGAGAAAGAAGAGCTCTAGCGCTTTCTGAGCGAAGAGCAGTCCGCTCGGATGGACTTCGAGAAGAGAGCTCTGGAAGAGCGCAATGCTCTGCTTGACACTATCAGTAAGGTGAATGATGGTATGCTAGCTCTGCATGCTCGTTTTTCTAGGACTGGGGCCATTAGATATGCTCAAGGGTTCAGAGATGGTTATACCGACCGTGTTCCTTCTGAAGGCCAGAGTAGTTCTACCCCAGATGAGATTGACAGAGAGTTGGAAATTGATCCTCCAGGAGTCTATTCTGACCCAGCTTCCACTCCTGCTGAAATTTTTTTTGATAAGTGTCAGGAGATCGCCTTTTCCAGGGTCGATCCTCCTCCTTCAGGAGATCAGGTTTGGATGCTCTTCCCTTATCTGCCATAGCTCCCTCAGCCTCTACTGCCACAAATAGGGCTCAGCAAGCTGGTCCTATCATTCATCTTGATTCCCCTCTTCACGAGGATAACGTGGTCAATGACAATGGGGATGAGGGTCAGCGCTCTATTGAAGCTGATGCAACCACGGTGACCAACCAAGAGGTTGAAGGGACTGAAGCAACTGACTAGAGCTTTTCTTAATGCTTTGATTTGCTTTTACTTGCACCTTTGATACATTCTGTACTCTCTCTTCTTTTTTTTGTAAAGATCACTTTTATTATCAATGGAATGATTGACTCTAGCCCAAACTCTATTTTACGCTCTACAGTTTCTTATTGCTAACTTGCTCCTGTTTGCTCTTCACTTTCACATATTTTTTAACAAGTACTCGGCGCTCTGCCTATAATACTGGATGCTACTTTCTTTACTAAATGCCTGGCGCTTGGCTAGGATGCCAATTGCCACTTGGCATATTTTTGTACAAGTTTTTGGCGTTCGGCTCAGAGTGCCAGC
>JAOTQH010239063.1:0-12905 GCA_025631255.1 Cornus kousa
CATTAGAGCTGTAAAAAAATTACTGTTGGTGAAAAACATGTTAAGTGTTTGGTGACATATTATAATAACTACTTTTTATAATTGAATTATTTTTAAATTTGTTTAGTTGAATTATTTTTAAATTTGTTTAGTAACAAAATTTCTTAAAACACTTGTATTGATAATTTAACACTATCTACCATATTTAATAATAGCAATTTTATAAAAGTAGGGGTGGGATTGTCTTTATAAAAAATATAAAAGAATAAAATTGTCAAAAGAAAAAAAAAAATAGCCACCTAAAATATACAATTTCTAAAAAACTTCAAATATCAACTTTATTAAGTACTTTTAATGATCATCAAAAACATAAAACTCTAAACTAGAGTATCGATAATTTTGTCAAAATATGAATTTTCATATATGGGTAATATAGTTAAACTTCAAAGAAAGTCGGAGTAATTTACCTAAATATTACGTACGGACTTCTAAATTTCATTTGGATGTGAACAAATAAGCTCCCTTCTAACAAGAGGACTGTTTGGGCAGAACTGCAATCCCTGCCGAGTTTATTTGCTCACGCCACCATGCATATCCGAATTTTAAAAACGATTAAATAAATCATTAAACTGCGCAATTGATAGAAACAAAATCATCCACTTTCTCGTAAAAATCATCTCTAATTTAAACCGTCGGATGGCTCTCAAATTCTTTTACCATCAGCAACAGAACTATCATTCAGATCTTTGTCAATTAATGCGTCCTTTTTAAAATGAACGATATCTTTTTATTGATTGTTTAAAAGAAGAATATCACCACTCTCATCTACTTACATACATATATCTATATATATATATATATTTAATAATTTATATATGTACTAAGCAGAGAGGAGTGACAACAGTTCTTTTCTCATCGTCAACGAGCTGAAGATTTCAGCACATCAGAATAACGATGTTGCAATATTCACTTCAAAGAGGTAAACAATTTCACACTAAGTCCGATCATTTCAATTTCAAAATAAACCCTAATTTGATTCTATATATATATATATATATATACACACACA
Source organism: Cornus kousa (assembly GCA_025631255.1). NCBI lineage: Eukaryota > Viridiplantae > Streptophyta > Magnoliopsida > Cornales > Cornaceae > Cornus > Cornus kousa. The sequence continues at coordinate 1,049 of JAOTQH010239063.1, forward strand.
CGATGGGTTACAGTTCGAAGCTTTCGGTCTTTGAGTCCCCAGATCTTTGCTCTGAAAAGTTCTCATCTCTCTACCGCTGCCGAGCCATCTTGGAGGCATCGGAACCCTCCGGTATGATTTACTTGTTTCGAGACGATTTCGCTTTTGTTTAGCTTTTCTTGCATTTTCTCACTCGCCAAACAGAGTTTTAGGTTGTAGAGTGGACTGAGGCTTATTTGTCTTGTTCTGTTAGAGGGTTCCGAATCTCATTGGAGGTAGCTTTGTTGATTCGCAATCATTTGAATCCATTGATGTTATAAACCCTGTAAGTGCATAAAACGCCTTAGACAACTTGTTTCTTTTCCTTATACTATATAATTTGTCATATTGCGTGTGTTTGATTAATTGAGTGATGATTCGGCAACAGGCAACACAAGAAGTTGTTTCTCAAGTTCCATTGACTACAAATGAAGAGTTCAAATCTGCAGTTTCTGCGGCCAAACAAGCTTTTCCATCATGGCGGAATACGCCTATTACAACCCGCCAGCGAATTATGTTCAAGCTCCAAGAACTTATTCGGAGAGACATGGTAAGCATGGTGGATTTTCCTACTCCGTCACTTTTGCATCGGCTTATTTTATTAACGGGACAACTGTAATTTTTGGCTCAGGATAAGCTTGCCATGAACATTACAACTGAACAGGGAAAGACATTGAAGGATGCACAGGGTGATGTGTTTCGTGGGCTAGGTTAGTTTCTTTATTGCCCATCATTTCAGAAGATATAATGATAATAGTCAAGGACTTCAAAGTTTGTTGGTTTTCTCTTGTAGAGGTAGTGGAACATGCTTGTGGAATGGCAACTTTGCAAATGGGAGAATTTGTTCCTAATGTGTCGAATGGGATTGACACTTACAGTCTCAGAGAGCCACTTGGTGTCTGTGCTGGGATTTGTCCTTTCAACTTCCCTGCAATGATTCCCTTATGGGTAAGGTTGCTATTCATTCTCCTTTTTAGTTGGTTTTTAGTTTTTGTTGCAATTGTATATTCGTCCAATGGGTCCTAATTGCTACTTGAGATGCTAAGGTATGTGATTACTTCTTTTTTCCTGATGGAGGTGGTGGATTAAAAACTAATTTTATTAGGAAAAAAAGAAAAAAAAGAAAAAAGAAAAAAGTAGAGTGCAATGAGAGAAGAAGATCCTTTCATGAAGGGAAGTAGGAACTGAAAGGAAACCGATAGTAGACAAAATAATCAAACAAGAAATGCCTATATAAGAGAGAGATAGAGAGAGAGAGAGACTTAATGAATAGCCAACTGTACGAGATATATGCGAGCAAACTGCATATATAACTTGAAAATTGCAACTTACACAGAAAACATCAATATATGTGAGAGATGACATCTGTTGCATTTGACATTTAACTTATCTAGAAATGTAGACAATTTACCATAAGAAATTCAAAAGTGCAATTTTCACAATTTGTAAATTATACCCCCTTTAAAATTGCAGTTAGCAAAACTCAGGCTCCCTCAACAATTCCTCTTTCTATAGGGAAAACAAAAAAAATTAAAATAAATGTATAAAAGTGAGAACAAGTTAACAACAACAAAATTAGAAAAATAGGCAAAGAGATAGAGCAAAAGTGTATATGAGTGTGTATACGTAATATATGTATGTAGTGAAAACAAATTTATAAGAGGACCATAGTACTAGGAGAAATGTAGGAAGACGGAAAGAATGTAAAGAGAGATATTTAAAGAGAAGAAATCCACACAATCAATATGCTTACTGAATAATATAACACAAACAAGAGAAAATGGAGCCAAGAAAACCACAGAAACAAGCCGATTATAGACATATATGTGTTTGAAGAGAGAAGAGACAGAGTAGGTGCTACTCTTGCAGAGAAATTAGGGAAAACATACATACAGGTCTTTGGAACCGAAAAGGAGACAAAGAAACAATACTTGATAATTCCAATCAGTAATCGCCTGAAAATCTGGAGAATAGGCAAGTTCTTCGGCGAACTCTCCAACGATTGTGCGATAGGCTCAAGCCGTAGTTTAAAGAGAAAGATGAGAGATCCAAAATATGCAACTCATTTTGGACTTCTATAATTCCTACTCAAGTTGTTCCAAGCATTTGGGATTGTTGTTTTTGGTCTGCTAAGCTTGTTCACGGGTTTCAATACTTGTAATTATTCATTATCTATACTTGTTTATGGAATAGTTGAAGTCGACGAAATCTAACTGCTACCCAAAAAACATAATATGATTGATGCCGGCAATAACGAGATGATAGCGATTTCAGCAACAGGGAGACAATGGCGATGTCGGCGACGGTGAGACGACGACAATGGCGAGAAGACGATGACAAATTATGTGCAATGGGGATGGGGTAGGGTTCTTACTAGGGATGGGACTTAGGCGGGCCAAGGGTTTAACCCACACCATACCCAAGGTTCAAACTCCTCATCCCGTGCCAAGCCCAAATCCCAAGAAACCCGTCGCATCTCAACCCGCATCAAAATGCACGGGGTTCATGGGTTTTTCGGATTTCTTGGTTCGTCCAAAATTTTAAAACGTTAAGCATATACACTTAACATGAAGTAAAATCACTCATATCATATGATAAGTAAAGTTAGGCCCACCCAAGTACCAACCCTAGTTCTCAAGGCGTAGTGGTTCTCATAGAAAAAATTTAAAATAATTCTTGTTAGGGTTAAGAATATGTACACACATGCACTGTTGGATCAAATAAATAGAGGGTTAAGATTTAATCTGAAATTTTATAATAAAATACAATAAATATATAATATACAATTCGGATTGGGTTTAGGTTTAACCCGAGATGGGCTTGGGTTGGAATATTTTAACCTTAGCCCTACCTAATTTTTTTGAGCTAACTAGCCCATGCCCGAAAATATATATATATATATATTGTATCGGGTTCAGGTTGGGCTGGGTTGGTTCGCCAATTGCACCCCTAGTCATAAGGAATGTTTATTATATAAGATAAAATGATTTGGGTAAAGTACAGTGATACCCCTTGAGGTTTGCTATAAGGACACCCATATACAAGTTGAGTCTTTTTTGAACAATAACACCCCCTTGTCAGATATTGGATCCAAACAACCCCTTAAAAAATGTAAAAGGTCAAAATTGGCCTTCAATTTTTTATTGATTTAAATGGTAAAATATCAAAATTCTTAAATGACACTTTTGCCCTAAGTATACCGTCATTGCACCTCACCTCTCTCTCACCTCATTGCACCACCGCCGCCACCACAATGTCCGCTCACTGCCACCACTGCAACAGAAGTAACTGACCAACAACTTCCACCATTTCCTCATCTGCCCCAACCTCTTCTGATTTGTTGCACTATTCTGCAACAAAATCACCAACGATGATTTGAGCAGGCTCGTCGTTGTCCTCCAACACAGCTTCGCCGGTGAGGATTTTGAGCTACTCGATCTTTTCGTGGAGCTCAAGTTTGGAGTTGGCGAACTTGTCAGGTTAGTTGGGGTACTTGAGACGAGATTTGATGTTGTCACAGAGGCGGCGCTCGAAGGAGAAAACAAGCTTCTCGATAGTGCGGTGGTCGACGACTTCAATGGGTTCTGGGATCTCTCGACAGCTTCGAGGAAGGAGGTGGCAACTCGATGAAGGTTGAGTTGTCGGCTGTGACGGCACGTTTGCGTTTAGGGATGTGGTTGCAAGCAGTGGCAATTTTCCATTAGCGTTGGTTTTGTTGGAGAAATTTCAAAACCCTAATTTATGTGTTTCCCCAACTAGAATGAAGCGAACAATGAGCATGTATTGACAGTGACGATGACGAGAATTGACCGGAGGGAAAGATTGCTTGTCGAAAAGTCGATCCAAGCGATGCCGTCCAATCTGGTGGCGCCACGTGGGGGGGAGTACACCAGACTGACTTGGTGCTGCCGCCGTGCATTTAGGTTGGTGATGGTGATTTGGTTGTGTAGATGTGTATATACATGTGTGTGTGTGTGTGTTTGTGTGCGCGCGCATGTATTTACCAGGGGCGGAAAGGGCTTGGGAATTGGTGGTGGGTTTGAGGAAGAGGCCATGAATTGGCTAGCACAGCAGTGGTGGCTTGTTTAGGTTAGGGTTTGAGAGGGAAAGAGAAGAAGAGAGTGAGGAGAGAGAAAATTTGGATTTTTCAGATGGGTTGTCTCCAAAAATCCATTTAAACCTATTTGATCCAAGGGTATTTAAGTCAATCAAAAAAGGTTGTATAGCTTAAATTGATAATTTAATGTGTCAAAGGATAATAAAGTAAATTCACCATTATCAAGGTGTCTTTGTTACTTTTATCAAACCTGAGAGGATGTCATTGTCTAAAAATAGGTCAACTTGTATATGGGTGTCTTGATGACAAACCTCACAGGTGTCATTGTACTTTACCCAAATGATTTTTATTCTTCTTCAATCGAAAACTATAAAATAATAATAGTTTTGTGCTTGAGAAAAAGTAAAATTGTGGCATTATAGTAGCTAATATGTTACAGTAATTAGAAAGAAAAAAAGATTGATTTTATTCTCCTTATGAAATAAAAATATTTGGTACAAGGTTTCAAGAGTAGGTTGAAACATGGGGCACCTAATTTCCCAAAATAAATAAATAAATAATGGGGCACCTGCCATACTATTAGCAAAATGCTAAATTAGGTTGTGCATTAATTTTAAATTAATCATCGTGTGATTTACAGTAAGAAATATATTTATCAGAAAAAGGTTAAAGTGATTTTATTCTTCTTCCAAATCAAAATTGAAAAAAAAAAAATGAGCAAAAAACTAGTACTATTTTTAATACTAGATTGATTCTGCGTCAAAAGTATAGAGAAAGCAGCACTCTGACTGGACCTCCGTAGCCTGCAAAGTTTGTATCAAAGGGCAGGAGTGTGGCCTTTTTTTCCCGGAAATTCAAGCAATTTGTATAGATAATGAATATTTATAAGTATTGAAACCCGTGAACAAGCTCAGCGGGCCAAAAACAAGAAGCCCAAAGGCTTGGAACAACTTGATTAGGAACTATAAAAGCCCAAAAAGATTGGCATATTTTGAATGACCCGAATTACTTGGCACATTTATAAATAGCCAGAAATACGGCACATATTGTATAGCCCGGGAACTAATTACACACAGAGTGCCCCATATTTGGCTAATAGAATTAGCCGTTGGGAATTCAAATTAAGTAGAAGACAAATGGCAGGACCATGGCTTTTCCTCTCTTCTCTCTCTCTAGACTACAGCCTGAGCGTGTCGCACAATCGCCAAAGAACTTGCCCATTCTCCGGCTATCAGTTGTCATTTCAGGCAATCACTAATTGAAATCATTAGGTATTGTTTCTTTGTCTCCTTCTTGGTTCTAGAGACGACTACTATATTATTGTTTTCCCTAGTTTCTCTCTCTAAGAGTAGTGCCTACCCTGTACTTATCAAAAAAAAAAAAAAGAGTAGTGCCTACCCTGTCTCTTTCGCTCTCCAAACATATATATGTATCAGTTCATTTATGTGGTTCTCTCTACTCCATTTTCTCTTGTTACTTCAGTAAGCATATTCACTCTGTGGATTTCTTCTCTATAAATATCTCTCTTTACATTCTTTCTATGTCTTCCTACATTTTTCCTTGTAATATGGTCATCTGATGTTGTTCCCTAATTCTCTCTCCATATTACACACACGCACACACACACACACATATTACTTATAAGCACTCATATTACATATATATATATATTACTCCCTCCATCCCAAAATATATGTCCATCTTTCCTTTTTGGGATGTCCCAGAATACATGTCCCTTTCTAAAAGCAGATGTACTTTTTTTCATCACATTCCCAAACTACCCCTTTTCCATTTACTTATTTTAGTTGTTTAGCACCTTATAAGGTTAAAAATGGAATTTCACTCATTGTCAACTACAATTCAATAAAAAGTTGGAATCCCAATACATCCCAACTATTTTGGGACGGAGGGAGTACTTATACGCACTCACATATACTCTTACTCTATCTCTGATTTTTTTATGTTGTTAATACTTTTATACATGTGTTTTTTTTTTTTTTTTGGTTGTTTCCCCTGGAGAAAGAGGAGTTGGTGAGGGAGCCCGAGTTTTTTTATCTGCAATTTTAAAGGGGGTATAACTTACAAATTGTGAAAGTTGCAGTTTTGAATTTCTTATGGTAAATCTTCTAGATTTCTGGATATGTTACATGTCAAATGCAACAGATGTCCCTTGCATCCCTCACATATATTGATTTTTTCTGTGTAAGTTGCAATTTTCAAGTTATATATGCAGTATGAGCCAGAGAAATGGTAATAATATTTCATAGAGTGTAAGGAACCTACAATTGACGGGAGATGTATTATAATCATTCTCGATATGTCAGCAAACTCCATAAAAAGGTATCCCCAAAAGGTTTTATTGACGCAATTGCTCCTATGTGGCCTGTCCCGAAATATAATGTATCATTTCCTTCCAAAAAGAATGCATGCGCAAATCCAAGACATTTTATCCTGAATGCCACCAATGCTTCAAAACTAAGTTCAACCTATGCATAAAGATCTGAATTAGCAACTTTGCTAAGTCCTGTCAACCAAATAAGATCTTATCAGGGAGTAGGCAGGGGAGCCTTGACAGGGAAAGAAGATCAACCGTCTCTTTTGCTGCTTTGCACATTAAGCAAATAAAAGAGAGATATGCTTGTACTCGATTTTTACATGTCAATGATTGAACCAGTTGATTCATCTTTAAGAACATCCATCCGAATAGAATCTTATTTTCAGAAGGAACCTTGGACAACTAAACTAGCTTAGAGAGCACAAACGATGATAGAACTGCCTGATGAGTTGAGTCAGTTTACTACAGTAATGTGGTTGAATCATCACATGCATCCAAGTTCTAGTACTATTTGTGGTGCTTGATCGAGTTTCCAATTTATATATATATAAATAAATAATAAAGGAATAAAGAGGAGAAAAAAGTGAATATCTCTAAATTTCAAATGTTTCATCCACTGCAGATGTTTCCAGTTGCAGTTACATGTGGGAATACCTTTATTTTAAAGCCGTCAGAGAAGGATCCAGGTGAATTTTATTGCTTTTGAGTGGTATGATGCCTGAAATCTTAGGGAATTATTTCCCTTTTGAGCCAAGTGATGCATGATATTCTGGAGCAAAGAATTTATCCATCCTCCCACCCCCTCCCCCTTCCTCCTCCTCCTCCTATATGAGCATCGAGTAGGATTTATCCACTAATATAGATGTGGATGGATGGGTCATGAAGCAATTGAATTTGAGAATTGTGGGATTGCAACAAATAATGTAGTTGTTCATACAACAAAATCTGTTTATCCGTCTTAATATTGGTGTTGTCAAAACTAGTCCATTTAGCCTACAGCGATTCCTAATTGCAAGATCGCTTCTACGAAAAATTAGGAATGTAGATGCTTGGAAATCAGAGAACATTCAATCTGTATCTTGGGTCAGCCTGTTTTTGTGTTTTTCAAAATGAATTTTTTAGAAGATGACCACATTCGTATTTTCTACTTGACTGTTTATGCAACATCCTTGAAGTTTGACTGTTTGTAAAGCTTTTTCTTTAGGCAGATCTTCTGTTTGGAGAAATCCCCTTGAAGGCAGCCAGCCAAAGTCAGTCACTATAAATGGTCATCACCACCCCAATCCTCAATTTTAAATCAGTAAAGCCTTGTCTATACCAAACCCACAGCTGACAAATATGTTGAAAGGTGACTTTATCAGTTCGAGTAACCAAACCCTCCTTGTAACCTAGGTGGTGGATTGTTTTGTTTAATATGTACTGAGCCAGAGATCAAGCAAGCTTTGAAAGATTGGTGGCCTCAAAATATCCAGTTTAAGCAGAGTTCCTTCAATGAATTGTGTCAAGACAGTGAATGCTAGTTAAGAATGGAACAATCTCTTTCTTCAATGAGATGGGAATAGGTTGGGATTCAGTATCCGGTGGAGCAGCCTTATCTTGTTCCAGGCCCACCAGATTTTTCACTGATTTATCTATGTAAGACAGAATGGGTATTCCTAGTAAAAAACCATGTACCAATTGAGGATCTGAAAGATGGAATTAGTTACAGTTTTAGTATTTTTTTCATGGTAAGTTATGCTGTTTCTGTGCTTTGTAGATATACTCTGCAATTGGACTTGGATTGCACAAAATAACTGTAATTTTAATTATTGAGGAACCTTGAGGAATTTCTCATTCTCAAGTTTGTGAATGAAAACGTTCCCTGGAAACATGAAATGGAAGGTTTATTAAAAATCATTTTTTCAATTAATCCTTCAGAAAGTCCTCTCAATTCTTAATTGTGGGATGCCTTGATATATTCCTTCCAATTATATATCTATCTGTATGTTAATTTTCATGTATTCTCATTTAGATGTAGCTTCTTGTCTATACTATTTGTTAATTGTATCATGTTGTCAAGCATAAATTGTAGGAAATAAATTCTCTTTCTTATGCTTTTAATTCAAACTGATTTGTTTTTTCGGTTTTGTCAGGGGCTTCTATAATACTTGCAGAATTAGCAATGGAGGCTGGTTTACCCAATGGTGTCCTCAATATTGTTCATGGCACCAATGTATGCTCAGACTTGGATAAGTGTTTGCAAGCTCTTATTTACTTTATTAATTCCATAACTATGCAAAACTCCACTCAATTATTAATTTGGGATTTTTTATTGACTTTTACTTATAAACTGCTGAAGGTTTTAAAGAATGTCAAGCTAATAATATATTACACATGCTTCATGTGTAATGCTCCTTTCTTTACTCCACTCAATTATTAATTTGGGATTTTTTATTGACTTATAAACTGCTGAAGGTTTTAAATAATGTCAAGCTAATAAGATATTACACATGCTTCATGTGTAATGCTCCTTTCTTTACATTTTAACTTAATTTGGGTAAAATGAATTTTGATGTTTCAATGCTTGATTTTGTTTAACTTTTTCTTCCTCTTTTTTTTTTTTTTTCTTTGGTGTGTTTGGGGCAGGATGTTGTTAATGCTATTTGTGATGATGACGATATCCGAGCTATATCCTTTGTTGGTTCAAATATAGTAAGTAATGCTTCCATGGTTTTATTCGTATTATATTATGTATGAAACTTTAATCTTTTGTATGCTACCAAATTTGCAAGTAACTGAGTTACTCTGTCATACAATCCTGTAAGTTTTGAGTTCATTTTGGATTCGCAAGGTAATTCAACTAATTAAAAATAATACAGAGTACTTGATTGCAAATTTAACCTTGTCAAGTGATGCAAATGTCTTTTGCTTGCCCATAAGTTCCCAACGGTCCATCCCATCACCTTACCCATTCCTCAGGTGAAAACTTAAAGGAGAAACTTCCATATGTGGAGATGCTATGTCTCATACAAGTCAGCTTGGTGCTTGACTCAGATAAATAATTGAGTGACTGATTGGATCCGGTGTGATTGCTGAGCTGTAGAGAACATGAACGTGAGATAATAACATGCTCGAGCCATGGATTGGAAAAAATGTACTGTGCCTGAGATAAAGAATATGGCATTGCACAGGATGTATGGCCCACCACAAGCTCAGTAGCCGTGACGCTTTCCAAGCGCTACCATTGATGGGTATTTTACGATGTCCTGGGTATATCAAGGGCCAATCATCCTGTCGTAATTATTGTGGCTAGTCAGAATGTACTCATGACCGTTACCACAGCATAAAATGTATCCTTGTGATATAGCAGCACACTGGGCTCATGCCAAATAGAGCCCTCCAGTACGGCCTCAGATGTGGGTAAGTGGACCACACTTGGGTGGATTAATGAGTCTCGTAAGGATAAAACAGGGACCTACTTCTTCCCTTTATTGTAGTTCTTTTTATCAACTATTCCTGGGTGATTTGGTCAATCACCAAAGCATGGTAATTGCAACCCACTCTATGGTCTTGGAAAGTATATGTACCTCCAATCCATGTATGGGTGCCACATGTTCTTCCATAATATAAACACCATCCTTGTGGTCCCAACTATTTCCATGATGGCCCCTTTTCTGTGGTTTTGCGTCTTCATCCTTCGTGTCCATTATCCATTCATGGTTTTATTTAAAATTAGGAATATTTGTTTTTGAGTTAGTTGTTTAATCTAATAAGATTAGATAGAACGAAAGGAATAAAGTTATTTTGTTAGTATAGGAGGTTTGGGAAAAGGTATATCAGAGTGAAGCTTTCCATAACTTCCTTATTCTATAAAGGCCAAATCATATTAAATGCAAAATTTCATATGGAATTTTCCAGTCTTCAATAATGTGATCAATTGACTTTAGATGATATTGCTACTTGATATTTAAGATGAAATGTAGGCCTTTTGGTGGCCATGGCCTAGCGGTATCAGCCTCTTACTTTCCAAAGGAAGGTTAGGGGTTCAAGTTTCAGAAGAGACAAGTGTGTGTAAGTACCAACTAGGAAAAAAAAAAAAAAAAAAAAATGAGAAGCTATACTTCTATGGTGTTTTGTAAACATTATACATTTTACATGCAATAATCAAATTCATGCAGTGTAACTAATTATGGATTTGGTGTGTTTTTTATTGCTGACTTCTCATTGGAACTTCTAGTCATTTAATACCCAATTATCCTTTTTCTAACATTGTTGAATTCTCATTTGTGCTCCTTCCGTAGGCTGGCAGCCATATCTATGCAAGAGGATCAGCTAAAGGGAAACGTGTTCAGGTTTGTGCAGTTGATCAACTCATTACATGCGGAATTTTTTGTAAGATTTATGTTTGCTCTTATAGCTTCCAAAAGGTGAAAGTACAATTAATTAACTTACCCATTGATAACTTTCAGTCCAATATGGGAGCCAAAAATCATGGAATAGTAATGCCTGATGCAAGCATAGATGCTACTTTAAATGCTCTTGTTGCAGCTGGGTTTGGTGCTGCAGGACAAAGGTGCATGGCACTCAGCACAGTGGTCTTTGTTGGAGATTCAAAGCTATGGTATTTATGTTTCATTCCCCTTACTTGATTATATTTTCTTGAGTTTAATTGATCCTTTGGTTTTGTCTTCTTCTTGATGATTAAATATTGACTAGACACAGTTGTACCTCCTAAGAACTCTACAAATGAAAAAAAAAAAAAAGGAAAGGAGAAAACGATAACAAAAAAATACTCAATTTTATGTATTGGCTGCTCCATTCATTCAAAAGACCTCCAAAAGAATTTTGTTCTTCTTAAACCAACTCCAGAAAAGATGCTAAGGAGCTTCTTTCAAAACCTTCTTAATTGAGAAGAGCCCAACACGAACAAACTTTGCATCACCAGATAAAGTCCAAACAAGGAATACAACAAACTCATACAAGCAACCAACCTCACAATGCATCTGGAGACGCTTAACACTTTCCCCATTCTTCTTGCCAAATTATCCCTTGTTCTTTGATTGTTGAAAACTTGAATCCAGTGAATAGTGATTCTAAAGGAAGTTGTGATTCTAACAGGTGTGGCAATGAGTTATCTTAGATTGATTTGGATTGTTGTATGCGGTGTGGGCGTGTATCTAGGTGCTTGGATTTCTCTAAACCTCATAAATTAAGATATGGGGGCTTGGCTTGAAACGTGTTCAAAAGTAGGGCACTGGTTTTTTTTTTTTTCGAAGTTGTCTTGCATATTTAAGTCTGGTTTATGTTATATAATAGTATAATATATGCTATTTGTTTTATTTAAGGATATACTTGATTAATTTATTTTTAATGGGTGTGGTGGAAAAAGGACTCTCGCTCTATCTCTCTCTCTCTCTCTCTATATATATATATATATATATCTATATATACATGTGTGTGTGTGTGTG
>JAOTQH010239073.1:0-12904 GCA_025631255.1 Cornus kousa
CCTTCTCTTTCCCTCTCTCCATTTTCCCTCACCTTCAGGGCACCTCCATCTCCTCCCAGCCCTTGCGCTGGACCCCTCGGGTAACCCTCTATTTTTTAATCCTTTTTTAGGAGAATTCCCTTAGGTTTAGGTTTTTTATGACCTAAGGGTCCTTCTGGTTTTTTTTTTTTCTTTGTGGGCTGCCGGTGTTTGTTCGGCAGCATATTTGGAGGAAAGCGCGCCGATTTTTCCACCCTTGTTTTTTTCTCTTTCCTCCTGCTTTGATATGTGGACCAGCCTTATTTTGGTACTATGACTGATTCTAGTAGCCAAAAGGACACTTTATCCCCGATCCAACATACTTTATCTTCAGCACATCATACTCCGACATACTGGGTTACTAGTGTGCTCTTGAATGAGCGCAACTTCGTATCTTGGTCCCGTTCTCCTCAACTCTATATTAGAGGGAAAGGAAAAATTGGTTGGCTTTTGGGTCTAGTTAAGGAACCGGAAAAGACGAACACTAAATTTATTGCATGGGACATGGACAGGTGCACCATTATGGGTTGGATCTTCAACTCAATGGAGGAGCGTATCTATAATATGTTCATGTTTCACACTTTCGTTTTTCGTCAGTGGCAAACCCTTAACAAGATGTATGCCCATTCCCGCAATGATGCTCGTATCTTTGAACTCTATCAGGAGATTGCTCACACATCTCAGGAGACACTCAAGCTACCAGTATCAGAGTATTTTGGGTACCTCTAGTCTAGGTGGGAAGAATTAGCATAGTATGAACCTCTCTTCGATTTCTCTGAAGAATCTGCAACTCTTTTGGTCAAGAGACTGGACCGCCAGCATACCTACCAGTTTTTTATGGGTTTACGATTTGAGTATGATGCTCTTAGAACTCAGATCATAAACCCCTCTACTATGCCTGATTTATATGATGGCTTCGCTACTATTGACTATGAGGAGCATAGACGTCAGATCTCTCAGCCAGTAACTTTACCAGAGACTCCAGTGGATCAGATGGCTCTTGCTGCTAATTTTAGACTTTCAGAGGGAGGGAAAGGTTATTTGTCAACATTGTGGAGCCAAGGGTCATGTAAAGGATCGTTGCTTTAAGCTTCATCCCGAGCTAAAGCATAAATTTTCTCGCAATCGTCCTTCTAGCCATGGCCGCACTGCCGCAATAACTGATACTATTGGTGGGTATACTACTCCACACATTGTTGTCCCTCTTGCTTTAACTCCTCCTAGACCATCTTTTCAGGACTTCAATCAGTTACAGTCCTAGATTGGTCAGCTTTAGGAGCAGTTCAGAGCTTTATCAACCAAGGCTGGCTCTTCTATTCCCATGGCTACTATAGCTATAGGTACTCCTCCTGCTTTTCATGTTTAAGCAGAAAAACCTACTTGAGTTCTGGATTCTGGAGCCAATGATCACATGACTGGTGAGTTGTCATTATATTCAATTACCGCTACCCCTGTTAATCAGGTTGTTAGTCTAGCCGATAGGTCAACCACCATTATTCATAGTAAAGGACATGTTATCTATCCACTGATATAATTTTGTCATCTGTTCTTCATGTTCCTAACTTTGCATTTAATCTTCTATCTGTTAGCAAACTTCCCAAATCACTAAAATATGCAGTGATTTTCTTTCCTCATTACTATGTTTTATAGGACCTATCTTCAAAGAGGATTTTTGGCAGGGGATATGAGCACGATGGCCTCTACTACTTTAGGGATCCTCCACCTACACCTCCTCTACTTGCTTCAAGCCTCTGTTCTTCCAGTTTCTAGGTCTTATGATTTTTCTTTTCAGACTTTAAATTTATGACATGCTCGCCTTGGGCATGTTTCAGTATTTATGTCTGTTTTTCCCTTCATTAATAACAGCTTGTAAGGATAACAAGTTTCAATGTGAGATTTGTGAGCTTTCTAAACATACTAGAACCAGTAATATTTCTCATATGCATCGTGCACCTAATCTGCTTGATCTCATACATTCTGATGTGTGGGGTCCTTCTCCTGTTACTACTTTTTCGGGGCATCGTTATTATGTCACATTCATTGATGATTACTCCCGCTGCACATGAGTATATTTACTTAAAAGGAAATCTAAAGTTTTTCCCTTGTTCACTTAATTCCTCCAAATAATCAAAACTCAATATAAAACTGTTGCTAGGAATATTAGGTCTGACAATGGTCATGAATATGTTTCCAATGAGTTTCGGTCTCAACTTAACCAACAGGATATTCTTCATCAACTTACTTGTCCATATACCCCTGAACAAAATGGTGTAGCAAAGCGTAAAAACCGCCAACTAATGTCAGTTGTTCGATGTCTTTTAAGTGGTATGAATGTGCAAAGTCATACTGGCACATAGCGGTTCTTACAGGTACTTTTCTCATTAATCGTACTCCTAGTAGAGTATTAAATGATAAGGCCCCCTTACAAGTGCTTCAGCCTGATATTACTCTTTTTTCCATTATGCCTCAGGTGTTTGGATGTACATGTTTTATTCAAAATCGTAGCCCTTCTAGTACTAAACTTGATGACAAGGCCATTAAATGTATCTTTTTAGGATACTCTTCAATGTCAAAGGTTACCGGTGTTATGATCCTGTATACAAACACATGTATCACTCTCTTGATGTCACCTTTCATGAGCATACCCCTTTATGGTTCTAACACTATCTTGCATGAAACTTCTACTCCTGATTAAGAGGCTTCTCCTTTTACTCATCCCCTTCCTAATTTTCAAGAAGATTCTTCTCTTGTGCTCCGCCTCCACTGCCTTCATCCTCCTCAGATTCAGGATCAGGTACATCTCCTCTCTCTCCTTTACATTTCTCTAACCCTGTTCCTAAGTCTCTTTATCCCACTCGGGACCGCAAACCCCCTGCTCGATTTGGATTCGCTTGTAGTACCGATCATCCTATTTCGCAGTATATCTCTTATGATGATCTTTCAGGTCTAACCAAGCCTTTATAGGAAAACTTGATTCCATTTCCATTCCCAGAATGTCTCTGAGGCTCTCTAGAATCCCAATTAGATGTCTACTATGATGGTAGAAATGGATGCTTTGCAGCAAAATGAATCATGGGAGCTTGTATCTCTCCCTCCTAGTGAAAAGACTGTTGATTGCAAATGGGTATTCAATGTTAAATATCTGGTTGATGGCTTTATTGATCGGTATAAGGCCCATTTGGTGGCCAAAGGGTTTACTCAGATTCCTAGTAAAGACTTTAATGATACCTTCGCTCCAGTGGCTAAATTGACCTCAGTTTGCTTGCTTGTCTCCCTGGCTGCCTCTCGTAATTGGCCTCTTCATCAGCTTGATGTGAAGAATGCTTTCCTTGACGGTGATCTTCTTGAGATTATTTATATGGATCCTCCACCCAGTGTTGTTAAAGGCGCGCCTAGGCGTGAGTGCGCTTAGGCTCGAGACTCAAGTTTAGCGCATGTTGTCATCCCAGGCTCACTGATGTTTACTAGGCGCGCGCCTCAGTTGCGCCTCGTCCTGCTTGTGAGGTGCGCCTAGGCATGCCTCAATGATATTTGTTTAAAAAAATATTATTGTTCTATTTCTTAAGCCAAAAAAGGGTACTTTTGGCAACTTAATAAACAAAAAAGAAAGCTCAATCATACGATATAAGGAATTTTTGTTCAAAAGAATGAAAAATAAAAAATAAAAAAGCCCAAGAGTCAAAGTGTTAACCAAACAACGATAGAATGAGATTGTGAGACGAAGCTCTAGTTGCAGAGATGAACGACGAAGCCACGCCAGTTCTTTCTTTTCTTTTCTTTTTTTCTCTCTTCTCGTCTAGATCTCTCCTATCTTCTTATCTTTATTTACATCTCTCTCTTCGTCGAGTTCTCTCATCTCTCTGCCTTTTTTTTTTTTTGCTCTGTTTCTTTTTTTCTTTTTTTTTTTTTGCTTTGTTTTGTCATTCAAAAAACACATTTTGTTTTGCCTTTCAAGAAAACAAATTTGTGCTCTGTTTTATGAATGTTAAATGCTTATATAGTTGATGGATTTACTTTTTTATATTTGATATTAATTTTTAGAATATTGATATGACTTATGAAATATGAATGTTATTATGGTAGTTTAAATTTTCAATTGTGCGCCTTACTTCACTCAGGCGCGCGCCTAGGCTCCAAAGGACCTCTAGCGCTTTGGTGTGCCTTGGGCCTTTAATAACTATGCCTCCACCCAGTTTTTGGGCTGAGGGAGAGTATGCTAGAAAAGTCTGTTGATTGTGGAAGTCTCTGTATGGGTTGAAACAATCTCCCAGGGCTTGGTTCAGCCGCTTCAGTGATGTAATTCTATCCATGGAGTTTGTTAGATGTGATTCTGACCATACATGTTTTATCCACCATTCCTCCACTAGTCGATGTATAATTCTTCTTGTCTATGTTGATGATATCATCATTACTGGCAATGACATCCTTGGGATTGCTTAAGTAAAGCTGCAATTGGCTAAAGCTTTTGATGTGAAAGACCTTGGGCAGCTCAGATATTTCTTGGGAATTAAGGTTGTTAGCTCTAAGCATGGTATCTCTTTATCGCAAAGGAAGTATGTCTTGGATCTTCTTCGAGACACGAGTATGCTTAGGTGTAAACCTACTTCCACTCCTATACATCCTACTATGAAGATCTCGGCTGAGCGTGGAGATTTCCTTTCTGATCCCTCGCAGTATCAGCGCTTGGTAGGAAGATTGATTTATCTTACCAACACCCGTCTGATTTGGCTTTTGCGGTTAGTGTTGTGAGTTAGTTTATGCATGCTCCTCGTACAGCTCATCATCTTATATCCTGTAAAAGTAAGAAGCAACTTGTAGTTTTGAGATCTTCAGCAAAGGTTGAGTATCGTGCCACAGCCCAGGGTACTTGTGAGATTCTCTGGCTTCAATCTTTCTTGGAGGAGCTAGGGCTAAGT
The DNA here is from genome assembly GCA_025631255.1 of Cornus kousa. Lineage (NCBI taxonomy): Eukaryota > Viridiplantae > Streptophyta > Magnoliopsida > Cornales > Cornaceae > Cornus > Cornus kousa. Next base: position 4,935 of record JAOTQH010239073.1, read on the forward strand.
GAAAAACAATCCTCAGACTTGTTTTGTGATAATAAGTCAGCCATTATGCTTGATTCAGATTATGTTCTTCATGGGAGGACTAAACATACAAAGGTGGATATTCATTTTATCAGAGAGAAGGTTCATTCGGGAATTATCAAGCCGTGCTTTGTTCGGTCCTCTAATCAATCGGCAGATGTGTTCACCAAATCCGTTGGTCCATCTTTGCTTCATTCCTCGATTACCAAGCTAAGCTTGATTGATATCTTCACTCCAGCTTGAAGGGGAGCCTTGAAATATCTGTATTATTATTATTTTTAATTTTATTAGTTGTTTTTAGCCTTTTATTAAGTGTTTTATGTAAGATCCCTATTATCATGGGATCACGTAGATAAGATCCCCGTAATCATGGGATCACGTAGATAAGATCACTATAATCATGGGATCACGTAGATTTTGGCATATTTCCTGTTTTTCTTTGATTTGGTTTCCTTTATTTGTACCCAATTCTTGTATATAAATATAGCTCTTGGCTCTCGGTTTGGGTAAGACAAAACCCAAAACTTCTTCATTTGTCTTCCTCTAAGGGCTGCAAATGCATTTTAAATGGGCCATTTAGACCAACAACGAACTTTGCCTGCTTCCTTGAGAAAATATTGGTTTCCTTGTTTTACTTAAATAAGAAATAGCAGTTTATATTTATAAATAGAATTTCCAATTTAGACGCCAACAAAATTGGGGCCAAGAAATATACAAAAGTAATGCATAGGAGTCAAGAACAAAAGAATCATTTTTTTTTTTTTTTTTTTGGTAAGTAGTCAAGAACAAAAGAATCATAAGACCAAAGAATTGTAACACTAGAAACAGTTCCACTATAAAAAATAATTAATAAATACTAAAAGAAACCTATGTACTAAAAGCTACACCCCTTCAAATGGTCTCATATTTCTTTCATTCTGCATGCACCATATAAATACAAATTTAAGCGGCATCCCATTTATTTCTAGCCCTTCAATATGAGCAACTTCCTCCTGCAACTCCTCAAATACTAAATAAGGCTAGTAAAAGACCTCAAAACTCACTCACGACATTGCAATGCTACATATGACTGACTCAGCATCTACATTACATTGACTTTTCTATGCATGAAATACTAATGCTGGAGACCTGATACTTAGGTACGACTAAGGAATACATATCCTACATGTCTGATTACAGATGCACCTAGCAACCGTGTCTTAGAATTCAAGTCTAATATATAATTACACATAAAAATTCTCTTGTTATATATTTTTCGTTAGACAGCTTCCCTTAAAATCACGTCCTCCACCCCCTTCCAAACTTGCATTCCCTGAAGTATTTTTGACACCTACAAAAACCAAAAAACAAAATATAAAAATAAAAATTAATTAAATAATTAACCACTAAGTCGTCCAGATCTCACTCCTCTTCAGTTAGGATAAATTAACCATATGTTTGCCTCAAAGTATAGAAGAGCAGCAATCAGCCTTCCAAGCATCACAAAAATGACAATGTTGTCAACAAAAAGTAAGTCCAGAGGGATGCACAGAAGCTGTAGTATCCATTTTATTTATTTATTTATTTATTTTTATTAGTGGTGGTGAAGTAAGATCCAAGGGTATACGAGGGATTATGACACTTGTCAGGATGCTACATTTTATTCCTCAAAATTTTACATTGTAAATAACAAAAATAAGTCATGTAAATAGCAGTCTGAAAGCCCTAGTATTCAGCTCAGGTTTCCATAACAAGGCTATGTTCAAGGTTAAGCAAAATTTCAACAATTTCCAGATAGTTGACAAAGAAATTTTAGAACTAAATCAATATTTTCACAAGACATCAATCATCTAAAATTTTTCATTTTTGATAATTTAGATCAATATCTAAAAAAAGATTTGAAGTGTGGAAACCTACCTCTTGAAGTCCCCTTTAAAAATTTTCCTCTCTCTCTCTTGTCCTGCCGAGACTCACCCAAAGCTTACAGGCCTTTGGTCAAAGCTTCCTTGGGAAAGGAAGCTTTGAAACTTACCTTTGGTTTAAGAGAGACACCTGCTACCCATGCACACAAACGTGTGCGACCTGTTTTTTTTTCCTTTTCTTTTGGTCTCTTATTTACTCATCCTACAGGACTTTAGTCAAAGCTTCCTTTGGAAACTTTGAGATAATACCGTATATCAGAAACTGTGGGTCAAGTAAAACTTAAAGAGAAGTTTTGAATGCTAGACAACTGCCCCACATGCATACAGACACCTGTCACATAGTACTGTTTATTTATATTTATGAAAATTATAAATACACAAGGGACGTAAAGCTTACTGTTTTATGAGACAAGTGTTCCCCCCCTTTTTTTACTACACTTGTATGACATGCAATACAAGTGCTCTGACTCATCCGTTTCATACTCCTCAGACTCCCTTTTGGATTCATGCCCGCTATACTCCGTCAGACTCCCTTTTTGAGCCTTGATTCACGCTACTCTACCCAAGTTGTGAGAACTTGCTCCATCGATTGGGTGGGTTTCACCCACAAAATGGGGCATAACTGCATACCATAGACAACCCCTTCCTCTGCTTCTGCTCAAGGTTGATCAGTAGTGGGAATGTTTTAGCATCTCTTCCCATTGCTTTGTTGTTCGCTGGCGGTTTTGGTGGCTTTTCTTTTTCCGATTTTCTATCCTCCATCTGAATAATTTATCTATTTCACCGAATGAGTAATGATGATAAAGATTTATTTAGGGAAATATTGTAACTGAATATACATATTTTAAAATTTTCCAGGCAAGATTTCACAAGGTAATGTGACACTACCAATCCAACAATCCCCATAAAAATTATATTTAACAATGGGTATCTAATGAGAATCATTGATATAATTTCTTACAAGGTTGTAATCCATTGTCAACTCACTCCAACTTCATAACACAATCTCAAATGTTCCAACCTGAAACACATTATAGATTGGCAATCAGCCAAGGATCTTCTAAAACTTTTAACATTCTTTACGCTTAAGCTATCCATTTCTCCCAAATTCCATTTAAATTCCATGTTCGAGCAGAATAGTTCTGAAGTTTCTTTCCCCAAGTGAAAGCTATAATCCCAGTATTCCAATTCAAATAATAAGTCCTTTACTGAAGCTACACCATAGGCTTGTAGTTCTGGTTGTGAGGAGTCTTAGCAAATTCTAAATTTCGATGGTGAAATTTATTTTAAGGAGGGTAGAATCTAGTATTCTGTTTTTTTTATTAGTGGTGGTGAGTGTGATCCAAGGGTATACAAGGGATTATGACACTTGTTTGGATATTAGTCATGTGTGTACATATTATGTACATATATTTAATTATAGTCTTGCGGCTAAAGTAGGCATTAAGCAAGAATAAAAGAAAGAAATTATATATATAGGCAAATAGGGTGGTGCACGTCACCCAAATGAAGGAGTCAAAGCACTTGTATTGCATGTCACACAAGTGTAGTAAAAACGTGGGGACATAAATATATGTCAATGATATGCACACAATATGTCATAATCCCTTGTATACCCTTGGATCACACTTCACCACCACTAATAGAAAATAAATAGATAAATAAAATCAGGATACTACATAAGCTCCCTCTATGTTGCCAACAAAAAACTCCTATTTTATTTTATTTTTTGATAAGTAAAATTTCATTAAAAAGCTTTCAAAAGGGAAGCGCACCCAAGAGAACAACTGCATAAGGGAGAAACAACAGGCCCTCTTAAACTCTCAAATTATCCACACATTCTACAAAAATCCTCGGTGAATTTACAATATCACCTTTTGACCCAAAAAGATAGAGAACTTAAGATGGAGTGTTTTAACACCCAAATAGGGAAATCTCAATCAAAGGACCTCCAATTCCTCTTGCACCACAAATGCCACCACAAGCAAAGGGGAGTTTCTCTCCAAGCATCTTGGACTTGACTACCCAATATACAACCTCTCCAAGCCTCAAACATGCCCATAGTAAAACTCGGGGAAACCCAATAAACACCAAAAAAGAACAAAAACAAGGTGCAAACATCTCTAACCACTCAAAAATGCAAAAGGAGATGGTTTACCAACTCCTGATCCCCTTTGCACATATTTTTTTTTTGGGTGACATAGAACACCAAAAAGCCACTAATTATACCACCCTTAACTACCCACTTTAACAACTTAATGCCTCTATCATTAAAATCAGCAATAGGGAGAAAAGAGTCCCTTGCTTCAATACCTTCAAACTTGATGAGAAACCTTCAAGACCATTCACTGAATATAAAATATCAGTAGAAATGCATGTTTCCATCCATCTTTTCTGCCTAACCAATATAATGTATAGCAAAAATCTCCAATGGACATGTTGTAAGCCTTCTCTTATTTGACTCATAAAGCACCCTTGGTTCTGACCATGCCCTATGTCTACCAGAAGATTTCTAGAGAATTGTGGAGAACTGTACACTAATAGGGTCTATGGCCTCTACAGTTATTGGTTAAATAAACAGGTTATGGCCTTAAAACAAACAGAAAAAAATATAAACAGTCTATCACAATGCAAGAATATTCTGGAGCAATTTTTATTGTTAAAAGTAAATTTCAATGGATAGTAACTTAATTGAATAAAAAAAAAATTAATAATCTTCTATGCAGTTCATTACATGCAATAAAAATGTGTCTACACAACCAAAGGGACCACTATATTTTAGCCCCACATTGCCAGCACTTCTCATCAACTCCCTAACTCTAGGTTCTTGCCTCTATACTAAAAGTATGATGTACAAGCTGAATTCTGAAAAGCAAAATGAGACTTGTACAAAAATTCTCATTTACGTCCACGAGGGTCAAGGGGAACTTCATCTACATCAGAGATTAAAGTACATTTCTTCATTTTATGTGTCCAACTTTGTCAACATACAAAAACAATTCTCTAGTAAATGATGAGTATGGAACAACAATAAGAATTTTCTAGCCTTTTTCAACCACCAAACAGCAGTTGATTGCAATATGAAACAATAAACCATCATTTAACCTTAACTGAACCAGAAAAAGAAAATTATTATATCATCACTAGCGAACCTTTTAAGAGGAGGAGCAAGAAAAGATGTTGCACTAAATTTGAAGATGAGAAAAGAAATGGATAGATTAAAACAAAATAATTCACTCCAGAAAAAGAAAAAGTATCACCACAAAATTGTCCAGTGACGTGTAAAGGAGATCAACATTTGAGCCAAGTACAAGTACACGAAAAGAGGCATGTACAGGCCTTATAATTTGTTTTCCCTTTGTTACCATTTATTCTCTGCACCCAAACTGATGAAATTTTTTAAGCTCTCTCTTCTTTGCCTTCCTCCCCTATATTTTCTCCTCTTTCCTCTCAATTAACAAACCAAAATGGTGCACAAGTTTCTACCACTTGCAGAGTATAGGATTGCTACAAGATGGCAAGCTGCCTTTAAGATATCTTTTCACAAAATATTTTCCTCCTGAATGTTCCATAGACCAGTTGCCTTCTAAGGGTTTCAAATCAATTGAAAATTTTCCTATTCGCAAAGTGCATGACCCACTTAAGACCAAAAACAGACCACATTTAGTGGGATGAAGTTCTAATTGTACAAATTGACTCATGTCATTAGTAATCCAAACACCCAAAACCTTATTTATCTTCCCCAGAGCAACCATTCACTGCCATTATGGGGAAATCCTGGTAATTTGCTTAACTCTAATTCTTCCAACAATAAAACTGTAAATTTCAGCTAAAAATCATTTTATAGCTGTTCAATTACTCAAAAACTACAACTTAAATCTCAATGCCATGACCTAAAAATAAATAAATAAAACTTTACAGGGGAGGAATTGACCATTCTTTAGATAGTTTGGAAGAAACTATTAGCCGAACAACAAAATGTCACATTGTTGCAATAAAGAGGATAAGGGACATGCATAAAAGAAAAAAAATTATGAGCTTCATATGCAAAATTCGAGCTAGAAAAAGTACTTGAGCATTCGAAGATCCGAAACTGTACGGGGCATCTTGAGTTTACTATATTCCGCAGCTGGCATTGTCAGGTATATGCAGAACAAGCCGGTGGAGAAGATCAAAAACACACCCAAAGCGGCCGTGAATTCCCACCGCGTCAACGGAAACTTCCCCTCCAACTTCGCGCCGATCGACTTCTTGCTCGGAGGCGAATCCTCCCCATTCTCTTCATCCCTCAACCGCCCAATCTCCACCACGAAATTCCTGGATGCCGCCATGGACAACGCTTCAGAAAACGAACGACACCGCTAAACTCTCAACCTTCATGGTAAGCAGTCACTGCCATTAATGAAGTCGCTGATTCAACTTTGATCCAGAAATTAAGAAAAAGAAACCGTAGTTTTGATGCAGATTGGTCTCTGAATAGCTTCAATGAAGCACATCACATTGATCACAATATTCGAAATTGATAAAATAAAAAAAACAAATGTTTGTTTTTTTTTTTTTTTTTAAGATTGATGTGATTTGAAAATTGAAGAACAGGACCACAAGAAGTGATTGTAGAGAGATAAGAGGTGAGATCTCAGATAGTGAATTGGAATTGGACTAAACCCTAAAAAACTAAATCGGTGTTTTGTTAAAAAACAAAAATGGGGCCGTGTTTTACTCGCCGGTGAGAGGAGGGAAAGACAGCGTATTGACTTTTTTAGAAAGAAAAAATTTAAAAAAAATTTTTATATATATATATATATATATATTCACTGTTTTGACTAATAAAAAGGGGTTACTAACTTTCTATTTCGCCAATTTTCATTTATTTCAATGAGAAAAAAATTAGATATCAATTTGACGGAGCCATTTTTTTTTTTTTTTTTTTATAGCAACAAATACATCCACAACTCAAGTTCATAATTTTTAAATTTTTTTTCCTTAATTTTTATGAAAAAATACCACTAAATTATATAGGTGAAGGGATGAAACATGTTAATTATGTATATAGGTGTATCCTACATATTTCATGTCATTCATTTGTAACATTTGCACAAGATAAATAAAAGTATTTTATATGTATCATCCGTTTTAACCATAACACTAAACTAATAATGTCCAGAGAATATAGGACGCTAAGATAAGATGGTATCCAAAAAATTAACTGTCAAACTTATTTTATTTATGTCATTAAATCTTCTTTTTTTATATGCCCACAAAAACTTGTAAAGTCAAAAGACAAAGGTTAAAATGATTAGTATAGTACCAAGTGCTTATGTGAAAAAATAAAAAATAAAAAAGTATAGTGCCTAGGGATTCAAGAGGTGGGTGTTTAAAAAAAGTGGTTCTTATTTCAAGGACTTGGATTCTCTAAGTTAAAATTCTTCTTACTTATTCTAAGTTAAATTTTTTATATAATGACATGTGTCATATATATATATATATATATATATATATGGCTTATGTTAAATCACTTCAGCTAATTTAATAAAAGTTTGGAAACTGCGCCATTTTAAAATAGAAAAGTACCTCAACTACCTTAACTCTCTCTCTCCTCTTCTCTGCAATAAGATCGTTTGGTAACTCCGTTTATTTTTTGATAGGCTTGATATATGATATGCTTAAGAGTTGGTGATTACATAATCAATATTACATAGCCAACAGTTACACTTAATTGAATGCCTTTCTATTTAACCATTTACACTTCAGGTAAAATACAAATCTGAATCTGCATAAAAATGCATCTAGTTATTACTAACTAAAGATTTAGTTCTAAATAATAAAGAACATCTCTTTTATGTCATATCATGGCAAACTATGCTCAAAACTTAAATTTCACAAAATTCATCTAATCGGACACCGTATACTATTAAATTAAAAACCCACCGCTTGAGTTTCTTTAATCAAATCACATTCTTCATCTAAGACAATACTATTATTTCATAAAAGAGAGAGGGAACAATCCTTTTTTTGGAAAAAGAGGAGAGATCTTGTAGGGGGGAGAGAGAG
>JAOTQH010239083.1:0-12904 GCA_025631255.1 Cornus kousa
CCCACTTTAAATTGCATACAAATTATTATAATTTGAAATTTTGTTGCAAATTGCCCTGGCTTTCAATTTTGACCAATTTTTTTTTATTTTAGTATTTTTTTTTCTAAAAAAAAGTAAGAAAATAAAAATAAGAAATAAAATAAATAACTTTTTTGGGGGGTTTTTATAAATTTTTGAATTTTGAATTTTTTTTTTGCAAATTACCCCTGGTTTTTAACTTTGACCATTTTTTTTTTTGTAAAAATTCAAAAATACCCTTAAGAAAATTTTAGAAATTTCTTTTTTTTTTTTCTTCTAAAAAATAGTAAAAAATAAAAATAAAAGTAAAAATATAAAAAATAAATAATTTTTTGGGGTTTTTTTTTTTTAATAAGTTTTTGAAAAATCCCATTATTTATTATTTATTATTTATTATTTTTTATTTTAGTTTTCTAATTTTTAAATTTATTATTATTTAATTTTATTGTCTTAAAGGCATTTTTAAGGAACAGTAAAGTCCAAGTCCCCCGTCTGCGTTTTCGGGAGCGACTAGGAAATAAAACCCTCGACTCTCCTAGTTCTATTAGGATTCTACGAACTTTCTGATTTGGAAAAGAATCGCCTATATAGATAGGTCAGTACAGCCCCATAAATCTCACTTTCTTCACTTTGTTTTGGGTTTGATTCATTGTTTTATTGGTTTGCATCGGCAGTTGTTAACTTTAAGATTATTGCAGATCAAGGTAAGTTTTTGCGACTATTCATATATACATGTTTATGTTTCAATAAATTCGTGTGTATATATATATATATATCTTTTATTTATATAATTAAGTATAACAACAGTTTTATTAAGTATTATATAGGGAATTTGTATGATGAACAAATTTAGATTCTTTGATTTGCAGTGCTATTGGTTATGGATATGGACTCATTGGAGGCTTCAGATTGGGCATGGCTTCCTAAGCACTTATTGGGTATGATTGTCGACAAATTGGTTTCGCTTTCCCATTTTGTCGGCTTTGGTGCGGTCTGCAAAGAATGGCATTATGTGGCAATGGAGAAAAAAGTTCAATTCTTTCAAAAGAAGTGTTGTATACAAGTTCCATTCTTGATGGTCCCTGCAGAAGATAATAGTGAGGAAAGACGTAGTCTATATAGCATTACTCATAATAAAGTATATGATTTTCAGTTAAGGGTACCTTACAAAAAGAGACTTTCTGGTTCTTCACATGGTTGGTTTTTTACTGTTGAAGAATCCTTTGCATTAACCCTAATCAACCCATTCTCTGGCGCTACCATTGAGCTTCCTCCAATTATGGATCCCTTAGAATTTGAATATGATGGTGGTGAACATGAAAAGTGTAGGGAACTCGGTTTTGAGTATGTCGTTACTCCTCCAGAGGTTGAGTTTGAAGTTGTGAAGGCCACATTGTCTGCTGACCCTACTTCGTCTCCTAATAACTATGTTGTTAGCGCAATCTATGGTGGTATTAGAAGTCTGGCATTCATTCTGCCCGGAGATAAAGCTTGGACTTTCATAGATCAAGAGGAATGTAACCTTATCCAAGATGTCATATATTATAAAGGCCAGATTCTTGCTGTTGATCTTTCGAGTGGAATCAAAATGGTGGATCTAAATAGAAGGGTTGGGGAGAGTAAGGTTCCCCAAGTGAAGGTAATTGCACCGGGGACTCATCGGCCCATTCCAAAACGAGTGTATCTTGTTGAATCATCTAGCGGAGATTTACTTCTTGTAGAAAGGTTTCTAGACATTGATCTAGACGATTGCACGCATGCAACTTCAACTTTTAAGGTTTTCAAGATGCTTTTACAGCAAACTGAAAAGGGTATGGTTGAAGTGAAGAGCTTGGGTGGAGACAGTCTGTTTTTGGGAGATAACCATTCAATTTGTGTTTCAGCTTCCAAATGGCCCGGGTGCCAGCCGAATTCAATATACTACACAGATGATTATATTGGCACTTTATTGCATCTCCCATATGGGCGTCGCGACATTGGTATCTTCAACATTGAAAATGGAAGCTTTGAGATGCATTACATTCTTGATCCTTCACATAAGCATATGCCACCCTCAATTTGGATTGTGCCTACTGTGTTAGGAAATTGAGTACATAAATAATTTCTTAAGTGTCTTTTAGCGTTTTTTTATATATGGTAAAACAAAGTCTATTTTTTTCTCCAGTGTATTTGTGGGTTATATTAAAAAGATCATGTTTGTGAGACTTATAAGTAAATATTATTTGTGGGTAGATATTGTAATCTATTTAAGGTCATAATGGGATCAATTATTATTATTTATTTATTTTAAATTTTTTTTTGTGGGTAACAAGGAAATGCCTGTCTTTTTTCTCATTCAGCATCATGATTATTGTTACTTAAAACCAGGGTTGCTTGATAATCAACTTATCCTATTTAATGCAATCCAGCTCTCAAACTGTTCCTTAATTCAAAACTTGGTAAGACCACGTATTTGTTGTTTGATCTATTGAGAGTGCACTCAAGTAGCCTTTATTGTTTGCTACATAGTTAAGATGAAACGAAGTGGCAAGAGTACCACAATTCATTTATTCTTGAGGGCTCATTCATGATATTGGATTTGAGTTTATTTTTTATTTTTTAAAAGCAAATCTTTTGGTCATCCATGTTTAGTTTAGCTTATTATTATGGTCAATTAATGAGTAATATCATTGGGTTCATTTGTGATGCTAGTACTGAACAGTGGTAGAGGATTTGATTATTTATGTACTCAATTTCCTAACACAATTTAATGTTAGTTGTTGAAGCTCCTGCTTTTACTTCATATCTATATGGCATGTTTTCAATTTAATTATCAGTTAGAGGTTGAACTTTGAATTTCACTTTTGAGATGATGGTTGGTATGAGCTTAGTTGCATTGTATGGTACTTCTCTGCCAATTTATCTTAACAATTGTGATTGCAAGGAAACTAGATAAGATAAAACTGTTTTTAACCACAAAACTATGCGACATTCATGAAAAATGAAATTGTTTGGAGATACAAACAATTTATGTTGATCGTTTGTTTGAGTGCTTCAAATGTGGCGTCTCTCCTCCGCGTTTCTCTCTCTCTCACACACGCCCACGAATACATACACTTTATGTACCTAATATAGATAGTTCTTCATCCTTTGATACGCTTAGGTCTGTTCTTAAACTTTTAGATTAGGGTTTTGATCTGCATTATGTTTCTAAAAATTGCATTTCCATGCAACTGATTAAGTAGCTTATTCATGTATATTGTTGAGGTCGTTTCATCTTCCTTGATATTTATAGATGCTTATGTCCAATGTAGATGATTCTTGAGGGAATTAATTTTGAATACACACGCATACAGACACACGTCTGCACATATCGGTAGTTATTTGTTTATGCATTTTCTTTAAAATGCTAGGTCAACTGGACCAAACTCCTTTTGGACTTGTCAAGTCCCTATCAGTTCCTAGAATGTTACCTTTGAGATGGAACTGTAAAGTCGAATGGTGGCAGATTTTCCAAATTTAGGGCTTCCAATTATTAGATTTAGCTGCCAAATATGTGAACTTACTGTTTTGGTCCTGACTGAATTTAATTGGTCTATTTGTTGTTTCCTTTTCAAACTTTGTTTCTAGTCTTGTCAGCTTATCCTAATATTTACATTTAATTGGTGGTTTTTATGTTTTACAAGTTGCTAGTGTATCTTTCACTATTGTGTGAGGTCTTGTTTTCTCTGGGTGATATTTAGTGTGGCAAATGAGGTTGAGCATCAACAAGAAACTCCGGAATTAGTATTCACTTGCACTTGTTCCGCTTAACTAGGATTATGTATGTTGTCAGTACTGGCTACTAACTAAACATTTTTGAAGCAATCTTACCAAGGAAAATGAGTTTAAACTTTATCTCTTGCGTTTAAATTTCAGTTCCTGCAGATCATCATTGCCGCATAAATGTAAATTTTTCCCTTTTCCAAAACAGGACTTTTTGGTGAACTTTGTGCAAGGAATGAAATGAAAATATGCTTTTTCGCTATACTTTTATGTTTCTATGTAGATGTTGCCCTGCATGTTGTTTATTTGATTTCATAATAAGAAATTATTGTTTTCTATTTCAGAATTAGCGAGAAAGAAAATTAAACTCAAGAAGATTACATGAATTCTGGCAGTGAGCTTCAAGATCAAGAGGAAAAAGCCGGCACAATGCAGCAGATGTGCATCACTTTGTGCAGAAAGTATATAACACATTTCTTTTGTTTTCTGCTTATTTCTTTCTGTGCGTTCTGTCAGTTATTTTGTCACTTTGACTTGTTGGTTACACATGCAGTGACTTATTATTAGATTACCGCAGATCTTAGTTGTACTTACCATTTTTCCTTTGGTTTGATTTGACTTGTTGGTTACACATGCAGCGAAAGTGAACAATATGGGTTCTTAGTGTACTTACCATTTCTCCAGTTGTATTTTAGGGTTCTCCACATGGCGTCCCTCCAAAAAGACCATATCGTTTGTTGTGATTTTTACACGAAATACACATTGATCTCACTGAACAAAATAAGTTAAGGTAATATGTGATTTTGTTTGGTTATTTACACGCTTCAATCATTTTTTTACTCTTTCATTCACTAGTTGGTTAAATATGGTTTTATTTCTTCCAATAAAGGAAGTATCGGCTGCATTCCCAAGGTAAGACGAGGCAATGAAGTTTGCAAACTCGTTTTTTTAAGTGACCAAGATCATATGAATGGACAAAGAAGGTTTCTTGTTTCAACATATAAGGAGTTTTTGGAAAATGTGGACTTTCTTATTTGCTGTATAATTATTTATGCCTAATAACTAGTATTTGATGGACGTGCTTCTAAAGTATTTGTTTATGCTATATTCTAAATTTTTTTTTGTTATGAATCGATTTAGGATGTAATTACTTTTATCATTTTTCTCAATCATTTGGCACAAACAACTGTTCACATATGCAAGTAACGGGAAACGACGAATATTTTTGAATTGGAGTTGTTTTGTTTCTGCATTGTTTAATATTTTTAGAAGCTGTACAGCCTGTACTCAAGCACTTCATATTCTGTTTCCTGTTCTTCTTCATGCTTGTTAGAGAAATATGATTGCTGTCATGTGATGTCACACACAACTAATAGAAGCTAAATTAACGTATGAGGCGACGTGTTGTGTTGTAGATTTCTCCACTTATCAAATTTAAGTACTTCTGGTAGGCAATGACTAGGGACTAGGGATGCCTGTTTGATAGAAAGTAACATCTTTGGACAATGGCAAGATTTGTGATATCCTGGAGGAGGTGATCTGGTCTTGTTAGTTGGCTTAACTAATATTAACTTATTGAAAATTCAAATTTAAATTAACGAAAAGTATTTATTATCAATCAATCATCCTGCTCAACACATAAAACCATAGGTACTTTAAAAATAAAGTAAGCACAATGAACATAAAGATTTTTACTTGAAAATTTCCAACAAGAACAAACATGGGACCTAGTTTAGTCAGATCAAAATGCACAATAAGAAGAGATAATATATTAGGTTAACGGTTCAAACCCCATAATCCCTACCAGAGGCGGACCCAGGAAGTTACCTTGGTGCGGGTGGGGCAAAATTAATAGTATGAATATAAATTTTTAAAAACATTAAATTTTATAAAATGTATATTTATTTACAATAGAGATTTTAACATAAATCAAAAGCATTTTAATCCATTAAGTGCATTTCAATCCACTCTTAGTAGAACTTTAGAAAATACTTACCAGGGTAACAATTCCAATCATCACTTTGCCAACTGGTTGCTCTTTGCAAATTGGAGACAAAATGGTCATGCTAGCTATTTTGGTGTGAGGTAGAGATGAATGGTCTTAGGATGAACGATATAGACTGAGTCCAGCCTTCTATGAAAGCATTGTGCTTTAACTGTGTATATAAGTTTTACATTCACTTTTGTACATATTGTTTTGATAAGTTACTTTCAGTATTGTATATTACTAATATACAATGGGTCTTTGCATGGGTCAAAGTATATGGGTTTTGGATAGCCCAAGCTTGTGGGTTTTAGAGGGCATGTTACTAATTTACAAGTGGGTTTGGGGTGGCCAAAATTCAAATAGTCGGAGAAATTTCTAAAATTTTGGGGAGCCATGGCCTCCCTTTGTCCCTCTGTTGGTCCGCCCCTGATCCCTAGTTACTCTTAATACAGACTGATCCTCCGAGGCTCTAGGCACATAGTCTGCTCCATTTACAGACTTCGCTCCTTTCGAATCCGCTTCTTCAACAGCAATTCTAGTATCTGAATTAGTTATCCAACCAATCTCAGTTGATTGATTGATTGTTAATGTTGATCTATAATTCAGCTCTGTAGCAATTTAGATGTCAGCACTCATATATCACACTCACCAACCTAATGCAATCTGGTTGTTGAATGCTTAACCAAATGTATTCACAACAACGCTGAAATTCTTTCTAAATTAATAATAGAGTATTTATATACAAAACAAAGTTATAGAAAAACTGGTTTTAGTGTTTCAGCCCCAAATGGAAACTGTTGTTTAGGACGAATCGGTCAATTAGGAGGTAATGTCGATTGATCGATATGCAACCAGTAGCCTTCAATTGATCGGTTGGTCAATCAAATTACCATGTTATCTATATTTAGAAGATTTTCAGTTTCAACAAGTTCTCGAAAGCACTTTTATGCAATTTAATTGGGATTTTCCCAGATGAAAACATATAATCATGAAACCCTAATATATGAATGCTTGAACCCTAATTTTGGTGAGTGCACATATACATGTCAAATTACCTTTATACCCTTAGTTTCGAGGATTACGATTCTGCCCTTAGTTGAAGCTTGAATTCCACCTTTGACCATGACCAAGAGGTAACTAATTTGACACTTTATAAAAATCCAGCTAAACTAGCAATAAAAATAAAAATATAGACTAGTTTTGATCCACGAAATATGCCAACATAAATCCTCTTGATCTAAAGTTGCCTTTGCTTATATTAGTATCTGAGAAATTCGGGATTGTTACCTAGGACTCTGATACATCAGAGTAGTACGGTTAATTAGATCAAGAGAGTCGAGCAATCAAGTCTTATGGATATTAATCTGCATCTATCTATTGAAATTACTGATAAAACGTACTTAAAAATCTAGTTAATTAGTTTGTTTACAGATCTCAAAATCATTTTCAGAAACACATAAAGCAGTAACTGAAGCAAAGAAGAAGAGACAATATTATTTTTGTAGAAAACCCTTGAAAGGAAATAGCCATAAAACCTTATCCAGAATCCACTTTGAGGAAGAGGTTTACAACTAAGTTATTAGATTACTAAAGACTTGCGCAAGATCTCCTCGTTCCTTCCAGCTGCTGGTCAGTTGATAGACCGCACCTCCCGTAATCTACTTTCCATGGTTTGTTCAATCATTGTTCTTGAAACAACTAGGAAAAGAAAAAAAATAATTGTTCTTGAAAGTACTTGGTTGAATTGCTCTTTATTTGTTGTCACTGATAAGCTCCTAGCTTTGAATCCTTAATCCATATAGCGAACATTTCTATGGGAAACTCTAGATTGAATCTCAAAACTCTCTCTCACTAAAGATGCAACTTCTCTCACTAGATTATGGAGACACTCAATATATGATCCTAAACTGACTATATAGGAGTCCCTCGTATAATAAGAAGTAGAAGTTAGTTGTAGAATAAAAAGTAGTTGCTTTAGATTATATTTTGAAAGCGTTTCCAAAAATATGATTATGCACAGGTTGATCGAGTGACTCTTGCCATTTATCAGTCGATTGTGATTTCAATCAACACGTGCTATCTAGTTTGATTGATCAAGTTTTCATCAAAGCTATCCTGGACTTCAATATAAACTTATAACGGAAAGAAAAGAAGAAAGATATCAAGCAAGTCTTTGCATCCAAGGATCGAGATTATTTGTGGAGAATTCTAGAAAACTTTTAGAAGATCAAAATCAGTTTGTGACTCTAAATTGAAGTAAGGAAACATCCATATTCAAATTTTGATCATATCTTTTGACCCCGATATCGGATCGACGCGAAATCAGCGGTTGTATTTCACAAGAATTTCGTGAAAAATGAAAATTTAGAAAGCAAATTTTGTTAAATTTCCTTTTCTACAATTTCCTATTTTCTTCTAAGGAAACCCTACAACATCCAGCAGAGATTACACACACTATTCTCTCTTCTTTTTCAATTTTAGAATTTTATGAGTTGTTGTGGTTAGGAGTGAAACCACAACAACTTTTTGGTGTTTGCTAAATGATTATCCATGGTTTTAACGTAAGTTTTCATATTTTTGGATTGATTCTACCATTTTAGAAAAATGTTTATTTAGAAAAATTCTTTGATTTTTCACTACCTCTGGATACGGTGAATACTTAGAATTCCCTGCGAATCAAAATACTAGTTTTGTCTAGAGAAAAATCAACCAATTTTATGAATACATCTTTTGATAAATATTTTTGTTGGAATAACTTTCAATATCAGATTGGGATTATTCTTCGTATGAATCTCAATTGAGTTAAAAAATAAAATCGTTAGCAAGTACCATAGATTTTTTGAAGTTGCAGCACTTAGATGTATACATGTCACCACAAACTATGCATCTATGGTATTGTAGGCTCATGTTTCAAAGGAGCAAAATTTACTCTACACAGCCCACATAGACTACACTGCTTATGTTACATAAATGCCCTCCAATAATTAACTTGAATGTTGTAAGATGAAATTGAAAAGGAAAGAGAGAGAGAGAGAGAGAGAGAGAGAGATTTAGAGAGAATTTTTTTTTGTTTCTGGTCTGTCCGCTTATCCTGATTTTTAAGTTTGGTTGGTGGATTTTATGTTGCTAGTACAACATGATGTGGCATTGAATGAAATGAAAATGTGCTTTTTAGCTATACTTTTCGACAACATGATTAAATAAATTAGTTGCTTCTTTTATATTTTTATGTAGACGTTGCCCTGCATGTTGTTTGTCTGGCTGGTTTCATAATAAGAAATTATAGTCTTCTATTTCAGATCTGCCATGCGAGAAAGAAAAATAAACACAAAGAAGGTTTATTTTCCTGACCAGAAACATGAAGAAGTTAAAGTACGCGAATTCAACTCAAGAAGATTATATGAATTTTGGCAGTGCAGCTTCAAGATCAACTGGAAAAGAACCTGCAAAATGCAGCAGATATACATCATTTCATGCCGAAAGTATATCCACTTCAGCAGATATGCATCGCAACAGTACGCGATTTCTTTTGTTTTATGCTTATTTTATTCTGTGCATTCTGTCGGTTATTTTTGTCTTTTTGACTTGTTGGTTACACATGCAGTGCCTTATTATTAGATTACCGCAGATCTTAGTTGTACTTCTTACCATTTTTCCTTCACTTTGATTTGACAATCGTGGAAGTGAACGATATTATTGTGGGAAGAAGATTTCTCTAGTTGTATTTTAGGTTCTCCACGATGTCCCTCCAAAAAGACCAGCTTGTTTGTTACAAATATTACACGAAATCATGTTGATTTCGCTGAACAAAAATAAATTAAGGTAATATGTGACTTCGTTTGGTTATTTTACATGCATTTTATATTTGGGCTATAACTTCAATCATTTTCTTTTGTGCTTCCATTCAGTAGTTGGTTAAATATGTTTTTATTTCTTCCTCGAATGGAAGTATCAGCTACATTCCCAAGGCAAGATGAGGCAATGAATTTTGCAAACTCGTCTTAGGTCAATTGAATGGAGAAAGAAGATTCCTTGTTTCAACAATTTTTTTTTTTTTTGACAAGTGATTCCTTGTTTCAACATATGAGGAGTTTTGTCAAAGGTTGCCTTTGTTATTTTTTTTACAATTAATTATGCCTAATAACTAGTATTTTATGGGCATTCTTCTAAAGTATTTGTTTATGCTGTTTTATTTATTTATTTATTTATTTATTTTTAGTGCAAGAATATGAATTCTAAACTCTGCCACGATTATGAAGTGATTCAGGAGTCAAATAACTTTTATAATTTGTCTCGATCAGTTGGTGCAAACAACCGATCATATATATGCATGTATCGGGAAATGAGGTTTATATATCTGAATTGGACTTGTTTTGTTTCTGCATGGTTAAATATTTTTACAAGCTGTGCAGCCGGTACTCAAGCACTTCATATTCTGTTTCCTGTTCTTCTTTATGCTTTTTAAAGAAATATGATTGCTGTCATGTAATGTATCAGGCAACACGTTATGTGGTAGATTTCTCCACTTGTCAAATTTGAGTACTTCTGGCAGCCCTAGGTTCTAATTGAATGTATGCAAGATCTGTGATATAGACCTCGAGTGGGTTAACAGGTCTTGTTAGTTGTCTTAACTAATATTAACTACCTATTGAATTTTAGCAAGTTCTCGAAAGCAGTTTCATGCAATTTAATTGGGATTTTCCAACATCACACCATATAATCATGAAACCCTAATATATGATTGCATGAATCCTAATTTTGGTGAGTGCATATATACATGTCAAAGTACATTTATACCCATAGTTTCGAGGATTAAGATTCTGCCCTTAGTTGAAGCTTGATTTCCTCTTTGACCATGACCAAGAGGCAACTAATTTGGTACTAACTTGCGTAAAAAATCTCGCTAAGGTAGCAATAAATATAAAAATATACACTATAGTTTTGATCCACGAAATATGCCAACATAAATCCTCTTTACGTAAATTTGCTTTTGCTTATTAACATCTGAGAAATATGTGATTACGTCAGAGTATGCACGGTTAACTAGACCTAGACAGGGGAGCGAACCAGTGTTATGGATATTAATATGCAACTATTTAATTAGTTTTGATTACATATTCAAAATCGTTCTCAAAAACACAAATAAATAACTAAAGCAAAGAAGGAGAGACAATATAATTTTTGTGGAAAAACCTTGAAAGGAAATGATCATAAAACCTCATCCAGAATTCACTTTGAGAAAGAGGTTTATGACTAAGTTATCAGATCCCACACCTAGAATCGCTCTTGACTCAATACTTAAGCAAGATTTCCTTGTTCCAGCTGGTCAGTTGATAGACCGCTCCTCATGTAATTTTCATTTTTTATTAATAGATTTCAGTCAGGTATTCATTAATTAATTTTTTAAATTTTCTTGCTTTGATTTATTGATAGGGTGTTCTTTGAATTTGGGTTTCAAACTGGGTTTATGTTTTTGCTGGCATATATGATAATTGTTTTATTTTCATTTTGGGAGAAACAAAAAGAATTGATTGTGGTCAATTGTGTAATGTTTTCGGCCTTCGAAAATGTTATTCTTGTCATTTAACTTGTATTGTGGGTTCAAAGACTCGTTTTAATAAATTTCAGCAATTGTGGTTTGGCAATAGTTTTTTGTTTGGGATTTGTAATTGGATTGATTATGTTTTTGAGCCAACTCAACTTGATGAGTATAAAGTTGCATAGAGCAGTTTGATTGTGTCTATTCCAGGGCATAACATTTTTTTCCCTTTTTCTCTCTCTACCGGTCTTTAAACCTTGAGCTTGAGCTTGGGAGTTTAGACCATCCGCTAGGCAAAGGTAGACCAGTCAGGGCATAACATTTTGGTGGTGAGAGTTCGAAGTGAAGCTGATGGAGAACCAGTTATGGTCTGAGAGCTTGAAATGCATGTGTTCTGCCTTTACCATTAGGGAAGTCGAAAAGAGAATATTTGATCATTTATTATAATTTTTATTTTAGTAATGTATTAATTTTAGGATATTTTAGTAAATTACTATTTTATTGTGTTATTTTTAGTAGTAGGATTTGATTACGGTTTTCCTAGATGTTTATAAATATGTGGGTTGATAACATTGTTAGGACCTTTTGTTGAATATTGATTATTGAATACATTGCAATGACATCTCTAATAGTAAAGATGACTTGGATAATTTTCTTCCCTCTATATCTTCTGCTCCCCTAATCTTCGCATTTCTCATTCTCAGTCAATTTTGATTTCGAAGCACCCCTACCCCAATCTGCATCATTCATTCTCTTGTATGCCCTAACTCCTGAATTTTCTTGCAACTCTTCTCCAAAAACTTTGGATGCATGAAAGATGGCCTTGTTCAGGGGTGGTTGCTAGTTTGGGTGATTCCTGCAGTGAGATTCTTCACCTAGCGAGTTGGATAATTGTTGTAACGCAAGAGATCTACATTGCTGCGATTACGTATATTTTCTTTTGTTCAATGAGTCCTGAGTTTTGCTTGCTTTTATTGTTCTCTTAGCAGGCAAGGATTTCAGCACTGAATGCATCATATTTCCTGAAAGCTGGTGGACATTTTGTTAAATTAATCAAGGTTCATTATGTAAACTCCTGATACCTTTCTTTCTTATCATTGGAAATTTGGTGAAGGATGCTGGAATGAATGTTCTTGTATTAATAAGATCTGATTCAATATTTTAGGCAAACTGCATGGATTCAACTGTTGCTGCTCAGGAGGATTTTTTCCCCAGCAATTGAAGAAACAGCAGACCGAGCAGTTTATAAGCCCTATTATTTAGGTCACTTTTGAAAGGAACTCCATGCATGTGTTGTTTGTTGGAGTCTATGTTTGCCAAAAAGACAAGTTGCTACATACTATTCAATTGGAGACACTGGCAAATTTTTGTTCATTAGTGTAAAGGATGGTATTTCTGTTTTTCATATTCATTAATTTCACTTGTGTCTTTGAGAACTTATGATAAATTTTCTTTCTGCAATTGGATGAAGTATTGATTGAAGTATAAAAGTCCTTGCAATCAACGCATTGGCGACAATCTCTATCTCCCCCAATCTCACTTGAAATCCATTCATCCACTCGTGCTCGCCCACTTGGAAATCTTTTTCGGCCGAACAACGTTTAACATTTATATGG
>JAOTQH010239093.1:0-12901 GCA_025631255.1 Cornus kousa
AATTTTACCTGCTCGACCACACCTTCAACAGTATCTTGAGACGCACATTGAACAAGTTTGGCAAGTATTTGCTTGTTTCCCAAATCCGACATAAAAATGACAATAGTGTAACATAAATCTATAACCCGACCATCCCTATAGCTCCATGTACCATGATCAAGCACTGAAAGTAAAGTGCTGAAAACAGAAGTTTGGGCATTTTCAACCTGATCAACAAGAAGAATACTATATGGCTTCATCTCGGTGGCTTCAGGGAGCCCCAAACCATGTTGCTCACGGCTACTATGCCTAATATACAAAAGGAAGAATAATACAAGATGTGGACAGCAAGGAAAAAGAATGGACAAAAAGAATTGCAAACAAGTGTCAAATTCACTTACAATGGAAGGTCAAAAAATCCATCAATCAGCTGACAAAATGAATCAGGATCACTGTATTCTTGTATGTTCATTTGAGTCACGATCTGTGCGCTGTCATCTGTACCAAAGAGCCCAGCAAGACCTTTCAGAAGATCTGCCTTACCAACACATGTGAGACCCAAGAATAGAAAAGACGTGACAAGGTGATGCGGTAAACCATGAGGTGTGTCAATAGAGCTCCTTAAAGCCTCTGCTAAAACATCAATTGCCAGATATTTTCCGTCCAAATTACCATTTAATATTGTTTGAAGACCCTCCAACCTACCAGCCCTTTCACAAAGCCGCACTCTCAAACTAGATTCTCCTTCATTCAAGGAATTCACTGATGCCTGGAAAATATATTGGCAAAAGATCCATGAGAAATAAACTTAACTGAATCCAGTAAAGTCATTCACTAAAGAAGAAGATAAGATGAAGATACCTACCAACTTATAATCATTGTGCATTAAGTTGGATTTAGCTGTATATATGAGATCATCCACCACACAACCCAAACAACGGATCAACACCATAACATCAACTGGATCTGCTATATTTTCTGAATCCAATGTAGTTATCAATTTTAAATATGTTCTCCATAAAGTTTACATATTGTTCACATATTCCTTCTCTTTCAAGTACACAAGTCTCAATTCTTTCAAAGATTCTTTGAACTGGCCAGAAACATCACCGCCCATTGGACTGCTACTGTTCTCCTTTCTGTAAGACAACTCATCCATTCCCATATAGGCATCAATATAAATGGTTGACACACCATATTTTTTGCTCTCACATACCATCTCAGAAAGCACAGGATCAACATTCTTCTCAAGCCAAATCACCAAACCTTCTATACCTACCTGTAACAAAATTAGAAGCAAACAAAATCTTGCCATTAGGTTAAACATCTACATAGTAAGAGATGTTAGAAATGATGGTGATGAGTTTTTAACCCAAACATGCTTGTATTGCAATACTAGGAATGGCAGAGAATTTAGATGAATGAAGCCAGTGCAAGTGAGAAAAACAATCAAATATAAATGTTAACGAAAAAAACTTAAGGCAAGAAGTAAATTCTTATTATTATTATTATTATTATTATTTGGAAGTTAAATCAAATGCCCCCAGCCACAACTTGCCCCTTGCGGGGCTTGAACACTCAACCTCCACTTTGAGGAGGAGAAATCATACCATCCCTAGTGGTAAGAATGGAATTCAGTGAATGACTAAAATTGAGGAGAAGGGTCATTTAATAACGGATTAGATAATTAGTGGGTTGAATAGGATTAGACACTAAACTAAACAAACCATGGATAAATCCAAGCGACCTTTTCTTAAATCCAAGCGATCTTTTCGTACGTGTTGGCCCCCAATCCAATTGGGGGATCGAATTGATTATAGAAACATGAGTTTAATTAGTCGATTTATTAGTGAACAAGGAAAAATATTATCTAGATGAGTGAATAGATTAACCTTGAAACAACAACGATTAATTACTATAACTATATATAAAACAAGCTCGTATTTTATCTTCGTTACCTTTTCTTAATAATGAGCCTAAACCGCTCTAAATATAAGCGCAAACAACCCTAAATAATTGTGCCTTGGTCTCCTCTCTCTTTAATGCAAAATCATGGCACCTCTCTGTGTGTGTACACACGCACACTCTTATATATACAAAAGTGCGCACACATATACAACAACATTTTTACAAACATGTACCATGTACACACATACATTGACATATATAATGATACACACACAAATATAGACGCACACAAACATATGCACATGCATATAAACATACACAAACCCTCACACACCTATACACACCTATAGACCTACACCTATATACACATTTACACCTATACACAATCACATAAGCACGTACTCCTAAACAAACATAATATACACACTTGCATGTATACACACACCTATATGTAATTGGAAGGAGATCACCAAGGCCCCTAGCAGGATTACTAAACCTAAGCTTGCTAGAAGTAGCTCATTTTAGCTCAAATCAAAGGATTACAAGACTATATCTACCTTTCACCAAAAGATCAACATTTAAAAGAATGGGATTAAATAAAAGATACTTACTGTTGTACAAGAAGACTTAAAAATGATATTTCTTAATGCAGCACCAGAAGGGTAAACAGTGAGATCATATCCCCCTATGCGATATGCTCTTTCCCTAATCTTTATCCTCGCAATAGCATTGAGATGAGGTACGGAAAGGCCATTCAAAATGATAACATCATCCAAAAGTTCAAGCAACTCTCTTTTGAACCTCTTTTTTGCCTGCAAAAGATGCAGCACGAAGTTAGTCACCCTGTGTAATTTAGGCTAAAGATTAAAAACACACACACACACACACACGAAAAAAAGTAGGAATCTCCGAATGCTAAGTATACACATAACAATAAAACTGATCAATCTCACATTGTCACTCTTCCTACCATGACTTACCTCTCCGAGAACAGGGAGGAAACCGCAAGCATATTCCACTTTCCGGGTAAGATAAAATATCAACTCATTCATCATTGGACGCCTTGGAAACTTCTCCAAACAATTGCAGAGCCAATGTCGGAATAAATCCTTACCAACATCTGAAGTCATGATAAACAATGATTTGGTGAAGTCAACTTCATTTCCCTGTCTGTCTATTAGACTACCATGCCTCAAGATGTCAAGAAGAATGTCAATGGCGTAGTTACTGGCCTTGTCAACATTGTCAAACAAAAGAACACAGAAAGGCCTATTTCTAACAGCCTCTATAAGCTTCCCACCGAACCCATGCTCCTCATGGTTGAATCCACTGAAAACAATAAAAAATAATAAATAAATACAGCAACATAATTGTATAGAAGTAAACAGATCAGTCAGCAAAGAGAATTAAGTGTCATCAACGGTGGCCGATAATTACTCAGAATCCAAGAAACAGGAACGCCGGTCGCAAGGTTTGCCACCTACACAGAGCCATGGTAAAATTAAAATTTATCCCAATTGTAACAAAATAACATTAGGAAGCCATGCAAAGCCTAGACAAGCCAAGGCCTAGGCTGAAAAGGATCAAAGCATATGCACCTCTGCAATCCTCCGTGAGCTAACAGTTAAGTCGAACTTGAAGTTACGAGTAGTTTTTCGAAAGAGCTTAGTCGAAGTGTCACCAAATTTTCTAAACTCTTCAGAAGAGGGAGCCTTCTCCTGCGCTGATTCTAACTCCAGACGTTGCAGCAGCTCCATATGCACCTGTTTCAACATGAAAGTCCCCTCAAATCTTTGTCTTACTGTCTCCTGCAACTGCTTCCACTGCTTCAAATATCTATCCCACATCACTTCTAGATCTTTAATTTCTTTCTCCAGCTGAAGCATAGTCATGCATATAAAACCAAACATATTAACTAAAGTTTGCTTATGCTTAATTTCAAAGTAATGAGTGGTAAGGTGGGGATAAAAGGACAGCTAGCAGGCACTTGCATAACGAATAAAAAATTGGCTGGCATGATCCTTCTATTTTTTAATTTCATTCAATTCAACACGTGAGCTATTGAGCCTATATTCAAATCTATCCAAACAAGTCTCCTTCGCATTGACATTTGTGACAAGCTCATGTCTGAGTCTCTCACAGGCTTTCTCCAGCAGCTCAACTGCTGTCTTTCGCAGGGTCACCTCTGGGTTATTATCAACTCCTCCTCCATTGGGTAATAAAGCAGAAATATGAGGTAGAAAAGGAAGAGAAGGAGGAAGAAGACGATGAAGAAGAATTAATGTAAGCCCGCTTAAAATCAGAGCACCTCCTAGCGATGCTGCATGCTAGAAACAAGGCACGCTCATCAATGTGGACACCATACTCCATCTCTAACTTGACCTTCTCTTCCAATTGAATATTGTTGATAACTCGGTCTATCATCAGCATCATATCAGCTGTGATCAGCAGCTACAATAAAAGTTTCAAGCCAGAAATAGATAACTTAAAGTCAGACTTGTTACACTAAAAGGACTTAAAGTTTCAGTATGACCATTATGATTGATCCAAAATTGTTATAGTTTTGACAAGAAAATTTTCAGTTGTTATTTAAATTTTGTTTCACAAGATTTCTTCTTTCAAGGATATTGTCAAAATGGTCCAAATTAAAATTTTCTTTAATTTTTAAAGCATACAAGTTAAATTTATTTTCAAACTCTATATTTTGGGGCCAATATATGTGTTTTGAAAAATATTTGGGGCCAATTAAAATTTTCAATGAATTTTAGGACAAAAATTTAGGTTTATTTGTAAATTAAATATTTTTTGGGGGTATTATAAAAAATTTCAAAATTTTAAGTGGGTCATCCCCCGTCCTAGACCTGTCAATGGATCGAATTTGGACTAGATCATAGTCGGTCAGGTCCGAATCCGATAAGCATATTAGGCAATCCGACGAATCCTTCCTTACTCAATCCATATCCGATATCCTAATTAATCGGATATCCGATCCGATAATCCGATCCAGAAATAAATTATACACTTTTGTTCAAATAAACAAACAATTAGAGAAATTAAACACAAAAATTAGCTTTGATAATTTATATAAGTAGGTATTTTGAGTTTGGTTATATGAAGGAACCATTGTCCTTTTGAGATTATACGTTAAGGATAATTTTGTAAATTTGCATTGGTCAATGAAGTTAAAAATGACCCTTCAGATATTAGAAGGGTAAAATTAACTTTGTACCAAATTTTTCCAGCCGACAACATCACAAACTGTTAGTTGCTTAACGGCAGGGGAGGTCCGTGTTATCCGTATACAAACTTCGGGGGAGGTCACTGTAATTTGGCAAACAAGAGGGGAGGTCAGTGTAATTACCCCTTAAACCAAATAGTATTATCCTGATATCATTTTAGTTCCTAATTTATATGCTTTAGAAGCTGATTTTCTATCTAGGAAGTCGACATAGTTTCCAGGTATATTTTACCTTCAACACACTTAAAATGCACACAGATGACTCTAATTGAAGTGATAAAGAGAAGTTCATTCAGCAATGTGAATGTTTGACCATCTGTGATGATGATCAATGACAAGGATTTGGAAGAGAACGAGGCTGTTCTCTTCTCTCTCCTAAACCGTGAGTAAACACTTCTGTGACGAGGAAGACCATCTTAAGCTCGTCCTCATGTCCTCATCGCCATCCGATAGCATGACAGACATTACAGCATGGATGCTATACAGTTCCAGGATTTAGAGAAATATAATTTGAAGAAAGTACAACTAAAGCTACTATGCTCATCTTTATTTTCTGAAAGGCATTGTTGCACATTGTTGACACCCCCTTGAGAGTGTTGACAGGGAAATTCTAGAGATAGATCTTACCATCAGCAATTCTTGCACAAATTGATTGCTCTCAAAATTGAAACAACCAACTTAAGCTCGTCAAGTCAACCTGAGCTTATACAATTGCATTGGGTGATGATATGACAACCTGCGAAATTCTTGCAAGTATGATGATATCATTCAATTCAAAATGACGAAGAACAAAATACCAATTTGAGTAGAATGTCAAAACAACGGAATGAATAATTACTGAATGAAACCAAACAAATCATAAGATCTAGGATCACCACTATCTACAGAACAAAACTAACAGAAACATGCGCTTTTGATCATCCACATCCCAGGCCAGTTGGAGCCCATTTCTTAGATACAACTAACCACAGCTTTTACTATTGACTTATAATCCTTGAAATATAAATTGCAAAGGAAACAATTAAACAGCATTTCACCAATATCCCCTTTGAAAGCACCATCCAGCTAAACGTTGAGCATATATATATGGAGACATATTTAAAGTCCTATGTTTCTTTTAGGTACTTGTACTGAAATTTGAAGAGATAATTATTGCGTTTCGTTCCTCCACAGGTTATGATATGTGAGACCTCAACTAAATTACAGCCATTACTTTTATTTTTGTCACTCCATCATCTTCATCTTGCTTACAGGCAAAACCACTCTGATAAAACTGCAAAACGTTTGGGTGTGCCTTAACCTTTGAGGGATTGAAACCGGAGATACAAAGGCCATCCAAGCTTCTCACACGAGAAAGTGCAACATAGACCATCCCACAACCAAAAGCCGTAGATAGATCAGTGTGCAGACCGTCAAGTGTCATGCCTTGACACTTGTGAATGCTTAGAGCCAAGCCAGTATGAGAGGGATTTGCTTTCGCGTGGCTTTAACTTCTTCTCCCTCCATCACTACCCATGGCTCCGGATAAATCACCAGCTCAGGCCCTGAATCAAATTTAACAACTGGCAACTGTTCTTTGCAACACATGTCTGAAACATCTATTTCATCTTCATCATCTAGCCGGTAGAAATCTATAACTGTGCCAGTGGTACCATTCACCAATTTACGCCAAAACTTTATATTCTTAGTCAGCATAACCCTTGCCCCTACACAAACTTCAGGTGTATCAGGTGCAATGCCTCATTTGAGCTCCTCCTACCAAGGGTCCTCACCACTATCAACAGCATGATAAACACAAATTTCCTCACCCAAGCTCACCATTTGCTTCTGGTTCACTCTATTCACATCTTTAATCATGGGGTAGAGCAGTACGACAGAAGAATCTGGCTCTGTTTCCGATGAACATTGTTCTATGAGCTGCAAGTCTTCGGGATCA
The DNA here is from genome assembly GCA_025631255.1 of Cornus kousa. Lineage (NCBI taxonomy): Eukaryota > Viridiplantae > Streptophyta > Magnoliopsida > Cornales > Cornaceae > Cornus > Cornus kousa. The sequence goes on from JAOTQH010239093.1 coordinate 7,062, forward strand.
CACTCTCCTCTTCTTATATCTTGAAGCAACTTAATTAGTCGATCATCCGACTGCCTAAAAATTTTGCGAAGTTCCATCTGCATATCAAAGCTTGAATTCCAACAATCGGCTTCAAATGCAAATTCCTTTTCCCCCTTTGGTTTCCGATTATCCAGAATGGGTAGTAACTGAAAGCAATCTCCACTCACAATTAGTTGAATTCCACCCCACACCATTTTTTTATATTCATTTTGCTCATCCCTAACCTCTCTTGCAATATATTCAAGTTTTTCGAAAAACTCAATGCTGACCATGCTAATTTCATCAATAATCAATGCCTCAACTTTATTCCACCTCCGATAAGCCTTCCTATTCAAGAGAACCCTATCAATCAGAGTTTCACATTCAGCCTCGCCCAATGCTGGCAAAAACCCGAGATCGGCCGTGAATTTTTTCAGCAATTTGATGATATTACTGACTAAAATAGTTTTACCAGTACCTGCAGAGCCGGTGACGAAAACAGCCTCGCCCCTAGCAATGGCAGCCAACACTTGAGACAGTTCGTCAGTCCACTTAATTTTGGTACTTGTAGGGGTTGTGGGGTTATTTCTCTTGTTCTTGTGTCCACTTCGAGGCCATTTTGCGTTTTTGCGAGTGGTTTTGGTGCTGAAGTGTCTGTATACTGCTACTGTAGACAATAACTACTTCATATCAAAACACACACTCTCTCTAAAACACACACTCTCTCTAAGACGAAGTCTAATCTCTTCTGGGTCTTCCCAATTTCATCCAACAATTAGGGTTTTACTGGGATAAATGATGATAGTGGTGACAAAATCACTGTGAATTTGTTGTCATTCAAATGATAATTGTTAAAATTGTGAAAACCGAAACATAAGAAGAAAGAAGGAAGTGCTTACCAAATTAGAGATGGGTATCGTTTTCTGGCTTTGCTTTGATCAACCGATTCTTCTTCCATCGTGATCCATTTTTCCGAATTGGAACTTCCCTCCATACTAGGGTGTAGGGATGGGCAGGCACTGAGCAAGATGTTTCGGGTAATTATTCTTGATAAATTTGATTATCTTCATACTGCATTTTAATTTTCCACTGAAATCATTTTTTATTTTATTTGGACAAGTGAATTTTTTTAATATAGATATGGACAAATAATGTAGAGAGTATTATAGAGCAAAGGCATCCTTTTGCTTTGGGGTGCACAAAAATTATTGAATCTGGAATAAACTTAGGTTCGGTTTCAGTTTGAGATTCAATTCTAAAACTGTTAAAACCCAACTGAATCAAAATCAAATAGAATCAAAATCAAATAGTAACTAATTAATTATATACATATACATATATATATGTGTGTGTGTGTGTGTGTGTAATACAGTGATGATAATATAATGAGATTATTATTATATATAATTGATGTTAACGACTCGTATTTATTATTTGATGGAATTAAAGTTTTATAGTTTTGAAAAAATGAAATTGACCAAAATACTAAGGTAGATACGTGAATTTTTTTAATATAAATATGGACAAATAATGTACAAAGTATAGAGCAAAGCATCCTTTTACATTACGGGTGCACAAAAAGTCATTAAATCTGTGGTATAAACTTCAGTGCGGTTTCGATTTTAGCTTCGGCTTCAATTCAAAAACTATTAAAATCTGTTGACTTTAATGATTTCATCCAAGATGATCTAGAGATTTTGATGATAACAAACCATTAATGGTGTTTAAGGACTAATGTTTACATTGAGTGGTATATAGATTATTCATATTCAAAGAATGACCTCAATGAAGCATGAAAGATCATTCCAAGTATTCCATTACTCAATATCACATCTATGGAAAGCAAAGGAGACAAAGGCTGTGTTTGGTAGAGGGGAAATGAGAGGAAAGGGAAGGGAAGGTGATGGAGGGTTATTAAAATATTGTGTTCGAGTGAAATAGGTTGAAGGAAAGGGAAGGAGAGGAAAGGGTTTGGAGGGGAAATGATAAGCCATGTACAATAATTTGAGTAACCTTCCAAAAATGGGAGGATAAGGAAGGAAAGGGAAGGCAATGGCTAATAAAATATTTGTGATGCCAATTTTACCCTCAAAATGTATTCAGCGCGGGAACGAAGCAAGGCATTTATTCAGCGCGGGAACGAAGAAGGCATGTATTCAGCGCTAGAAGAAGAAATAGGAGAGAGAAAAGGGGGAAGCAGGTTCACGTATAGGAGAGAGAGAAGGGAAAGGTTTGTAATAGTTAAAAAATCTAGGGTTTACAGACAGCGCCTTTGGAGCTATGCAAGCCTTTCGAAAATTCATCTGATTTCATCATCTTCTTGGAGTATTCGATCTTCAGGTGTGTTTCTTCAATCGATCTAATTAATTTGTTCCACATATGCTCGTTCTCATTAGATCCTTTTGGTTGCTCGGAAACTGTGGAATCCAAGTTTACCCACCCCCTTTTTTTTTCTTACGATTAAAATTCATGCGATTATCTTTAATTATGTCGATGGATTTCTGGTGAACTCTGTAATCTTGTGGGTTTCTCTCTTTTATCTTTTTGTTATAGTTAATGTGAATTTTGGAAAGAAGAAAAAAAAAAAACGCACTAATAGTCCACTGCTGTAGGGGGGGATAACTCACATGGCAAACTGTAATAACCCCATTAATATGCAGATAACATTGTTTCCCATAAAATTCCAAACCAACGTTACCTGGAACATGCATCATCTTGAGATATGGAAAATATGGTACAGTAGCATAGGGATTGTAAAGATTATAATGTTGAAATAGGTTAAAGCATTTCTAAATACCAGAACATTTTATTTTTAGGAGTTATGATTAGTGATACATAATACAGTTATATGCACTATATTTATTTTTACTTCCAAATTTTTTTTTTCTTTCAATTACTTATGCATACAAGGAACTTATAATATCCTTACAAGCTAAACTATTGATGTGATATGGATTTTACTCAATAATTTTCCCAAAAGGACACCATATTATGAAATGAATACAAGAAACAAAAAAATGCTTCATGAATCACTTAGGTTAACTTCAGTGTACCAAGCTTTCATGCATACTAGCTAAGCAATTCATGAAACATTTAGTGAAACGTGAAATGTTTTTTTCTCAAAAATCACTTGTCTGACATTGAAGCAGTGTTGCACTTGTACCAGAATAATTTATGTATTCTCCATCTAAGAGTGGGAAAAATCTAGCAAACAACAGTATTCTTCCTGACATGGTTCCAAGTCGCTTATCATTTATTATAATTTAACCTCAAACCTCCACTGCACAGATTCAAAGCTCCCCAAAAACTAAAAGGTAAATCTTCTCAAGAACCTCCATCTGTTCGCCTCGAATTGTCTAGTGGTCAATTAAAGTTCATAGTGCTCCCTGAATTTCAGAAGGTTACACCTCCTCAAGAACCTTCACAAACTCTTCTCAAATAGTCTAGTGGTTAAGATCATATATTTGTATCTTTATTTCAGTGCCTTTTTTGTCATATACTATGTGGAAGCAATATAATTGCTTTTGCAGAATCCCAAATTACTTCACATGCTAATCTAGTTCCAAATTAACCAAAAACATATGGCACCAAGAAACCCTCTAAACAGAACAGAAGACTCTTGGACTTGATACCCGTTTAGGCTTGTCACCATTTTTTTCTTTTTTCTCTTTCCCTGATAGATACTAAGATTTGTTACTTTTAGAGGTCCGAGGTCCAGCATTACACAAATCAGCTATATAATAACATTCTAAGCTGCCGTAATATAAATCTATCCCCAAAAATAATTAGTATGAAACAGAAAAATTCAAAACTAGCTACAAGATATGATGTTAATAATCATTAAAATGACACACACCACTAATTAATAGCTCCCAAACTTACCAAATAACCAAACTTAACCAAACTAGAAAACACAAATAGAATAGAACATCATCATATCCAATCTTAATAAATCATCAAACTAGAACAAACCATTAATCCATAATGAGCAAAAATAAGATTAATAAAATCAAAATCAAAAGAGAATCACTATATACAAAATCTAAATAATAAGAAGACCAAAGAGAGAGAGAGAGAGAGAAAAAAAAAAACCTAACCTTGGAATAAGAACCAACCCCATATACTTTGCCCAATTCAAAGTCATGGATGGTAAAATTCTCCTGTGGTGCCCTGAATGCAAAGCTCCTAGATCTCTGTACTTTCCCAACATTGGATGAATCATTCTGAATCCTAAGCTTTGAATCAAAATCCTTCTCCATGTTAACTGCTCCTCCTCCTTCACCCCCAACCACTGCCAACATTTCTCCCTCTAGAATTCCCTAAAATTTTATAACTGTATATATATAGGTTTATATATATCACTCTCTCTCTCTCTCTTAAAAATAGCACCTTCTCACTCTAAAAATATTGGGAGAAGAGTTGAGTTATCACGGCCTCCAATGAAGGGGAAGGAAGACCGTTGAACAGAAGAAGAAGAAACCCATCAAACATCATATCAGATTCTCTTTATATATTCTCACTTTAGACCAATCTGATAAAGCCACCACCATTTGAAAGAAACAGTAAAGCAAATGATTCCTTTTACATATATTACATTCCTCTCTCTCTATATATATACCCTCTGCAAACTTATCAGCTTTATTTCAAAACCCTAGAAATCAATGGAGGTGTGATCATTGAAGAGAAGGAAGCACGTGGAATTTAATGATGAAGATCATTCTCTCTCTAAAAAAATCTCTCTCTCTAAAAAGGAGGGGAAGAGAACGGTGTTAAGGCTGATGGTGCTGATGCTGATTCTGCCTATGATTGGAAGAATTTCAAATTTTCCTTCAGAAATGGCCTCAATGCTCTGCCATTGCATCTCTGACTGTAAAAATACAAAAGTAGAGAGAGAAAGTAGATGGAGAGGGGTGTAAGGCAAATGGATGTGCTAATTTTTTTTTTTTTTTGGGCTTTTCATATTGTAATCGCAAGAGTATGTAAAAGATACAATTTCGCTTTTTAGGGTGGACACGTGTTTGTTTTTGGCGGGTTTTTGTGGTTTACTATTTTGAGATCCGGAAAAAAAAAAAGAATGGACAAGTGTTTAGTTTATGAAGCGAGTGACTACAGATTTTAGTACTTCAGAGAGTGGAAGTGAATGTTATTGTTCTTCATTTGTTTTATTATTATAATAAAATTGGATATTACAAAGGTGGCGATTTTACCGAAATTAACAAAGGTGGCGATTTATTAAAAAAAAAAACTCAAGAAGATATAGAATAAAAAATAATAAAAGTAACAACTTGAGATTTTAGACGAGAAGTTATTCAGTACCCCATAGGTACCACGTCATTGTGCTGACATGGTACCTCCATCCACTACAAACACAACATGTGTTAAAAATTTTAAAACAATCCATGTCAGCACAAATTTCACAAAATAGGAAAGGTATCGTACGGACCAATAACTCCGTCTGAAATTTCAAAATCCCTCCACTTTTTTTAACTCAAATTTCAAATTTTAAAAATCAGACTAAAGATTATATGCTCTAAAATCTTCTCTCATAATTCTCACCCATCATCCCAAGCTGTCCTTCATCACCGGAGCACCATGGCCTTGAATAGTTCATTGTTGTGGCTGACATCCATGGTTGTGACTATCACAACCTTCAAATATAACATCTTCGATTTCATCGTGGTTTCTGTCTAGGGTTTTTCACTGTTTCTCACAATCTTCATTGTGTAATTCTTTGCAATCTAGTCCGTAATGACACCAATTGGCAAGTAACTCTCTCCGATGCCTTGACGACCGGCCATTTTCGATCATTAAGTACTCACAAATCCCTCACTTTTTTCCTA
>JAOTQH010239113.1:0-12901 GCA_025631255.1 Cornus kousa
CACACACACACTTTGCCCTTTTGGGGACTCGAACCCTCACCATCCACTTTGGGAGGTAGAGGAGATACCACTAGGCCTCAAGGGCCTTGGTAAGTTTTACAATTTTGAGTTTCTTTCATGTGTTAGTTCTTACTTATTCACAAATTTCCATGTTACACGGAAATAAAGATTTTTTTTTTTTTTGGTAAATCAATTCATTAAAAAGGAAAAGAGAAAAACTATACAATGAAGGGCAAAAGCCCACAGCCCAAAGGCAACAACCCATGAAGGCTACAAACAGCCCAGCCCAGGGACAAAAGAGAAACGTTGCAACAGCAACGAAGAACAATCACAACCAGTTGCAACGGCAACACAGGACAAAACCCTCAACGATGAGGCATGCTTGCACAAATCCAAGCTTATACGTGTGGCAATGCAAATAAGGTTTTAAAGTTCTCTTAGAGGGGTGTTTTATGTGTGACAGTTCGTGTAGCTTTTTGTTTCCTTGGGTGAATGCATTTGTCATGTTCTTTACATTGCATTGAGGATTAACAATCTATTCAGTCTGGGCATTTTTCTCTTACCATATGCATTATACATGTTGGTTGTTGAGCATATTGAAATGAGGATTGCTCTCTCATTTCCAATTGCGTCTTATTTATTTTTTTGATTTTTGTCCATATTCCTTGTTTCTGTGCTTATATTTTTCATGTTTGGGCAGCATCCAAATTGTTGTTTCCTTTTACCTTGATGTCTCACCTAAAAGTTCAAAGATAGCGGGCGTATAATAAGCTGAGAGAATCTAGAGTTGATTGCACTAGTTTCCTTTTCAAAATTAGCTCTTTTAAGCTGTGAATGTTTTTGGATGTTCTGTTTTCAATCTTGGTAGTTTGCTAATTTATGGAAGAGATTGAAAGCAGAATATATAGCAGTAAAAATTCAAGTGTTATTTTTCTTGCTATGTCTATTTTTCACTTTGAATGTGGCACCAATTATAAAGAAAACTTATGATGCCTCAAGTGCATTTTTTCTGTTTAAGAAAATTTTGAAGGGTGAATGTTTTTTACTTTGAGGGAGCATTTACATTTTGATATTATATTTAATCCATTCAAATGTAGTTACACCTTGTTTACTGAGGGATAGTTTGAAACTAGGACTTTTTAACTTCTGGTTGAAGAGTTCAGCACTATATGTATTTTAGTATGTATAGCTACATTTGGAATAAAGTATTGAGGTATCCTTGCCTCTATCGTGGTGAAAATCTAAAACATCCACAGATCAATTCCACCTTTAGCATGATCAGAGTCCATCATAGATAGAAAGTCAAATGCATTGATATGTATGCTCAATGTTTTGGTTCTATAATTTCTATTCTTCTTCTGATTCCATGAAGTTGATTGGTTCTTTGTGAATGTCCATTGCTTAACCCAAAAGCTGAATTCAAACTTAGGCCCTGTTGATAATGTCTAAAACTGAACACAGTCAGCAATTTTGAAAAAATAAGTGTGTTTGTTAGTGATTTAGGATACCACTTAAAACATTAAAAACCCCTGAAAATTGGCCAAAATTTTAAGTGACAGTAGGATTGGCCAATTACCTTAGATTCAATTACTTTATGTTACGTTTGGTGTACAGGAATGGAATGCAAGTGGGAATGGAATGAGAATGAGAATGGAATGGAATGGAATGACCATTCTCATTCTATTGTTTGGTTGTAAATATGAAATGTGTAGGAATGCAATGATAATAATCATTCTAGTGTTTGGTTGGACCAATTTAAAATTTAGAATGGAATAAATTTTTAATTGAGTTCTCCAAAATATCCCTCTTAGTAACAAATATATTAAATTAACAAAATGATATTCTTTTATAATTTTTTTAAAAAATAAATGGTGGCAGTGGCGGTGGTGGATGGTGGTGACGATGGTGTGGAGGTGGAAAGCGATAGGGTGTAGGTGGGGGTGCTGGAAGGCGGCGATGGCGGTGGTGAAAGGCGGCAATGGTGTAGGTGACAGTGGTGGAAGCCAATGGAGGTGACTGTGGTGGTGGTGGTGGTGAAAGGCAGTGGCGGTGGTGGTGGAAGGCGGTGACTCTGGTGGAAGGGGTGGCAATGGCGATGGCGGCGGCGGCGACAGTGGTGGTGGTGGAAGACGGTGACAGTGGTTGTAGAAGGTGGTGGTGGTGGCAGTGGTGGTGAAAGGCGGTGGCGATGGCGGCGGTGGAAGGCAGTGGCGATGACGTTGGTGATGGTGGAAGGCGGTGGCGGTAGAAGGCGGTGATGGTGGTGGTGGTGGAAGGCGATGGTGGTGGTGAAAAGAAGTGGCAGTGGTAGTGGTGGAAGGCGGTGGCGGTGGTGAAAGGCGGTGGCTGTGGAAAGCTGTGGTGGTGGTGAAAGTCGATGGCGGTGGTGGTGGTAGAAGGCGGTAGTAGTGGTGGAAGTCGATGGTGGTGGTGGTGGTGGTGAAAGTCGAAGGTGGTTGTGGTGGAAGGTAGTGGTGGTGGTGAAAGGCGAAGGTGGTTGTGGTGGAAGGTAGTGGTGGTTTTTGGACTTGGAACATGAGGGTTTTTTGGGAAGTTGATTTTTTTTTAAAAATTTACTTGGGAATTGAATGGCCATTCCATAGGTTTAGTTGTGGAATGGATTTTCATTCCAATGGAATGACCATTCCCACTTTAAATTGCATACCAAACAAAGGAATGGTTGGAATGGCCATTCCATTCCATTTCATTCCATTCTTGCACGCCAAACGTAGCATTAGTGATAAGAAAAACTTAATCAACTCAGGCACTCCTTTTCACATATTTTTAACACTAAGATTTCTTGGATTGTATTATGAATGGTATATATGCTGATGACATTTTGCCTATGTTTGTAAATTTCTGCCTAATAAGGTGTATTAGTGATTTTGTTTGTTCCTCTAATCAATCAGATAAATGACCGCTATGAGTTCCCCTTGCAACTTGATCTTGATAGAGAGAACGGCAAATATCTATCACCCGATGCAGACCGAAGTGTCCGCAATTTGTATACTCTCCACAGGTATTACTAATCCCAGTATGTTTGCATCTGTTGATTACCACTCCATGGTTTGTGTAATGCAATGAATAGCTTCACTACTTTGTTTGGAGAGTTATTTGCTTTATTCTGTAAAATTTATTTGATAACTAGAACTGACTCTACTTTCTAATTCCTCCTCACCCCCCTTCAACCAACCTCCCAAGGGCAAGTAAGCAACTCACAAACCCATTTTGCTCCCTTGGGGCTTGAACCCTCAACCTCCTCTTGTGAAGGTGGAGGTTATACCACCCGGGCAATGGGGCCGTTGGTCTCTCTATTTCTCCTTTTCCAATCACCTAAACAGTAGGCACCCTAATATCAAATAGCAACAAAAAGACTTGCATTTGGTTTCATAGATGTAGAGAAGGCATATGGTTGAGTGCCAAGGGACATGATTTGGTTGGCTCTACAAAGAAAACAAGTACCTTTAAAACTTATTAATCTTATTCAGGATATATATAATGATACATTGACTAGAGTTGATACTAAATGCTGAGAAACTAGTGACTTCCCTATAAAAGTGGGACTACACCAAGGATCGGTGTTGAGTCCACAACTATTTGCAATATTATTATACGAAATAATGAAAGATACTCAAGAAGACATCCCATGGTGTCTGTTATTTGCGGATGACATAGTATTAATAGATACCTCTAAGGAAGCCTTAGCAACAAAATTAGAAATATGGAGTAAGGCATTAGAATCAAGGGGCCTAAGAATTTGTAAAACTAAAACTGGATATATGACATGTAAATTTGATAAAGTAGAAAACGATGACACAATAAATATTACACTTCAAGATCAAAGAGCTACTCAAAAGAACTCTTTCCGTTACCTAGGATCTATGTTACAAAAAGATGGGGAGATAGATGGTGATGTAGTAAGTAGGATTGGGAGCCGGGTGGACAAAATGGAGGGAAGCTAGTGGTATCCTTTGTGACAAACAAATACCAAATAAATTAGAAGGAATATTCTATAGAACGGTTATTAGGCTGACAATATTGTATGGAGCGGAGTGTTAGGCATTGAAAAAGACGCAACTTCAACGCATTCATATAGCGAAAATGAGGATGCTACGTTGGATGTTGGAATCTCTAGAATAGATAAGATTAATAATGGGTGTGCAAGGGGAACAAGAGGTATAGCCCCTATAAATGATAAAATTAGAGAAAGAAGACTTACATGGTATGGTCATATCCAACGTAGGCCTGATACTGCACCTATTAAAAGAGGCAGTGTTTTTTGTTTGGAAGGTAAACGACAAAGGGGCCGACCAAACTTACATGGGATGAAGTAATTAGAAACGACTTAAAAAACTTAAATTTAAGAGAAGACATGTTGCATAATAGGAAAGAATGAAAAAGAGAATTCATGTGGCCGACCCATCCATATGGGGATAAAGGCAAGGATGATGATGATGATTGATTGCAGTTTTGAGATTCTCTATTTTTTTTCCTACCCTACTTTCCACAAAAGGAACATGTAATTTCCCAAATGAAACAAAGTTGCATTTTGTTTCTAACATCAGATTCAGGCAACTGAGCATCTACTGCAGTGAGCCTTCTCCTGGGATGAATTAAGTCTTCAGAACTCTGATTTACAGAACTTTCAAATAGTTAGTAAGCAACCTAAAGAACTAGATTGGATAATTGGGTGTAAACTTTAATAATATAGAATTCCATTATTGATATGCCCCTCATCCAATGGTCCTTTTTCTACTTCCGTTCAATGTGAATGAGATGTACGTATTTCATGATCATCATTGTCATCTTTATCCTTATCCCATATGGATAAGCCTCATGAATTCTCTTTTTTCTATTCTTTTCTATCATATACCATGTCTTCTCTAATCTATATTTTTTAAAAATCATTTTTAATTGCTTGTTCCCATGTAAGTTTTTGGTCGGCCTCATTGTTGCTTTCTCCAGGCAAACAACTCTTCTTCTTCTAACGTTGCACATCTTGGTTTTACGTTGTACATGACTATACTACCTATGTCTACTTTCTCTTAATTTATCATTAATAGATGCGATTCCTAGTTTTCCCTCACTCATTCATTACTAAGCTTAGCTCTTGTAGTCTGTCGACAAAAGGTTCACCCTAAGATGATCATCTTATGGCTACTGAAAACGAATCAAATCAGATGGTTCTATTTCTCAATCTTTCTGACTTGCACCTACAGATAAAAGTTTGAAAAGATTGAAAAATCCAGTCATCTACAGCCAGTGGTGAAGGATTCCTCACTCCTATCATCGATCATAGCAACATCCTCATTACCGCTAACTGAATGCATTGTTCTTATTTCGTTTTCAACGCCCAACACTCTACTCCATACAATAAAGCTAGCTTGAAAACAGTCCTATAGATGAAGTTTTCTTTTAATTTATTTGATAATAGTTTGTTGCATAGGATACAACTAGTTGCCACCATTTTGTCCACTGTTCTCCAATCCTACTCACCACACCACAATCTATCCCCCTTATTTTTGTAATATTGACCCTAAATAAGGAAAGTAATTATTTTGAGTAACTCTTTGGTTTTGAATTGTAATATTTATACTGTCATCTTCTGTTATTCTATCAAATTTATATTCCATTGATTCTACTAGTTTTACTACTTTTTAGGCCTTTTGCTTCTAAAGCCTTTCTCCATGTTTCTAAGTTTGTTGCTGAGGCTTCCTTATGAGCATCTAACAAAACTGTCATCAGCAAACAACATACTCTATGGAATGAGATGTACATGTTTTTTTTTATGTGATATGTATATTTATATATGTGATATGTATATATAGTTCAATCTCTAGATGGATAGCACTCGTCTTATTCCATAGAAACTTTTTCTTGGTTATTGACTTACTGATTTTATTATTTATAATTTTTTCTCCTCAGTAGGTTTCTTTCTATTGTGCTATATTAATCATTTTCTATTACTAAACTTTTACATTTTGACTTCCATAATAATGTTTACAATTTCTTAGTGTTTACTATAATGGCATCTGGTTGATGCTCTTCATACCGAAACTGGTATAATGCTTTGATGTTTGTTTGCAGTGTTTTGGTTCACAGTGGTGGTGTGCATGGTGGACATTATTATGCTTATATAAGACCAACGCTTTCTGATCAGTGGTATGCATATTTGTTTACTCTTTCTTTCTTTCTAAATCGTATCTTCTGGCACATATGTGTATTGAATTTTTTGTTCAATGTTGCTTGGTGAAGCCTTTGAAGGAAAGTAAAGTGAAGGTCAATAAACTTACCAATGCTTTGCTGTATTTAGGCAACTAGGCTGATGCAACCACATCATTCTTTGCTGTTCTAATCCTTTTGTTATGAATTCCTACTTCTTTTTTTACTTGTAGGCCTTGATAAAGGTTCTTTTATTGCTGCGATATTGTTGTTTGGTTTCTCCTTATATTCACAAGCTGCATGCAGCTTATTTGCATAGTGAGCTTAAATGCAGTTTTGTGAATGGATTTGATGCAGTTGCGCATCTAGCTTTTACTTTATTCTTTGATTTGTTCTCATTTTGGTGCTACAGTGCATCAGCCTTTTCTTTATGTCATTCCTGTTAATTGTCGACATTCAATTGAACCTGGTTGCTTTTAGGTTTAAATTTGATGATGAAAGGGTAACAAAAGAAGACATCAAGAGGGCATTGTAGGAGCAGTATGGTGGTGAGGAAGAGGTAACAATTTTCAACCTTTATTTTGTGAAGTTCCCTGCTTTGTGAAATCCTAATCCTACTTCTTTGATACTAATGTCTTTTCTTTTCAATTTTTATATTCAACAGTTACCACAGACGAACCCTGGGTTCAACAACTCTCCATTTAAATTTACAAAATATTCAAATGCATACATGCTTGTGTATATACGTGAAAGTGACAAGGAGAAAATAATATGTAATGTAGATGAAAAGGACATAGCTGAGCACCTTAGGGTAATAAAACTCTTGTCCTCATTTTAATGTTTTTGATGTTTTGCCAAATAAGTTATACTGAACCTGCATGACATTCCAGACAAGGTTGAAGAAAGAACAAGAAGAAAAGGAGCAAAAAAGAAAGGAAAAAGCAGAGGCGCACCTTTACACTATTATAAAGGTTACAACTTTCTTTTTTCTCCCCCAAAACATCTGTACGTTGTTATTGTGTACTAAATCTATTATTTTGTGTGCCTCTAGGTTGCTCGTGATGAGGATCTTCTTGAGCAGATTGGTAGAGATATATACTTCGATCTTGTGGATCATGATAAAGTCCGCAGTTTCCGAATTCAAAAACAGATGCCTTTTAACCTTTTCAAGGTATTAATTATTGTTATGCTTTATAATTGAAATTTGATAGGTTTTGATTTGTTAATGCAGTGTAAGGTGCTATTGTTAAAACTGAAAATCATGTGCTGAAAAATTTAATAGCTGAACTTTTAGCACTGGATTGTAAGTGGTAATTAAAATTGAGATTTTTATTTTGAAATTTAAATGTTTAGCATTCAATGATGGTGAAACCCCCATCACTTAAAATTTTATCCCATTTTAAGTGGCGCTTACCTTTTTTAGTGATACTCAAATTCCGTTATCAAACGCCCTTAACTGGATGAGCACTTACTCCATTCATTTTACTTTGTTTGGCATCTGGATGTCTATATTTGCCCCAACTATGGAAGCTAGCTTTCGAAGGGTTATCTGCTCATTGTCATACGAGTCTTTTCTTTCCCTTTTCTTTATTTTTTGGCTCCTGAAAACACTCCCCAGGTTGATTCAGCAGAAGGTAAAACTTAAAATTCTGCCTGAAATTTCAACAATAGTTTGTTTGAGGATCCAAATAATATGCAGTGATTTTCGACATTGCATTTTAAAGTTTTTTATTGCTAAACATCACATTGGATTATTTATTTATTTATTATTTATTTATTTATTATTATTTTTTAAAAGTTAAACATTACATTGTTTTTTGATTTGTGACTGTCTTTGTTGTTACATAAACTGTGGAATCCCTATAGCAACTTAAGGTTGAACTGGAGCACTCCCTTTGTGACAAAAAATGGAATTATACTTCTTATCCATTTACTTTTTGGTATTCATTGAACATGAGTGGACCATTTCAAATGACTTCATCTGATCTTCAATTGCTTCCTCCTATAGCTTCCTGAGAGTATTAGCTTCTTGTTCAATATTTTTCGTGTCCTACTAATTAAATGCAGAGCCACTAAGTTGGCTACCCTTATTTTGTTGGTACATCTTTTGGGCAGCTTAGTCTAGAGTACCATGAAGCGTAGCTGACCTTTTATATGTCTTATTTTTTGTTCCTCTTGGTGATATTCTACGACCACACAACACCTTGGAAGCACTTTTCCAATCTTGCATAGTGCTTTGGTTTTATGGTTACTGCTAAGGTCTTCTTTGGTTTCCCCTTCCAATTGGTAGCACTTTTAAGTTTATGGAAATTGTGCCTTCGGAGCATCTTCTGCCAGCAAATTTGCTTCTCTCTCATTTCCACATGTGCATTACATTTTGCTCTTTCTCCCTTTTTATTTTGCTCTTTTCCCTCTATTTATCTAATTAATATATTTTTGATGTGGTACTCCATGTGAATAATTATTCTTCTACAGGTTCTTTCTACAGTAATTAAATAACGGCAGGGGTCATTCTATAAGTTTTATATTTGTTCATAGTTTCTGATTGTTGCCCAATGAGTGAATTGCGTTCATGTATGAAAACTTTATCTTCTAACTGGTAGTCATAAAGGGGAATGGAGATTTAAAACTTCAGACTTGTCACCATCTATGTGATGTAGTTTTTTATGCTTTGAGGACTTTCCCCGATTGAGCTGAGTAGCCTCCACCCAGTCCACACCTCTCAACATTTTCTATTAAAATGGGTACAAGCACGGGATTGTGGTTTGTCCCCCTCTTCCTTTTTTTTTTTTTTGGTATTTTGTTTTTTAGTTTTGGTTTTGGAGATGATGCATCCCTATTAGTTATTATTATCCTCTTATTAAGTGTTTGAGTATAAATTGGTATAATTTACAGATGTACGGGTCGTAATGAAATTAAATTGAAGGAGTATAAAATTAATGAGTGGTAACATTTTGCTTTTTGTAAAGTAATTTTATATCTTTTAAAGTCCAACCGGTTGAACTGCTCTCGGGAGTTTAACCGGTTAGGGAATTTACCAGCTAAATTTGCTGAGACGTCCAATAAAACTTTGACAACACTTTTTCTACTTGTACTTGGACTCTCTTGTTTATAAAAATTCTTCTTTGCTCCAGCATTTTAGAGATGAGAGATTTGTTATTTTTTCACAGGCAGAACTTCTTAAGAGAGTTTGTGACAGACTGACAGAAAACTCACCATTGATTATTCTGATTGTTTTTCTTTATTTGAGAGCACATACTTTACATGAGAATGATATAGGGTGATGTTCTCTATCTGATCGAAGACATACAGAGGTTCCTACGGTTCTCTTGGTTGATTAAAGTAGCAGGATTTTTTGTTTCCCTTTCACGTTCTTCCAGCAAGCTGTCTGCAAGAATTGAGGAGTAAGACTGGAATTTGCAGCAGCTTGATGAGGAGTCGCAGGATTCAAACTGAGGTGTTCAACAATTAGTTCTTGGGGGAGTGGAGTGGGTGTGAGACCGAGATAGAGTTTGTGTAACACTGCTTCGAGATAGTGGATTGATTTCGCCAGAGACGGCTAAAGTCTCTGTGGTTTTTTCCTTTAGGTTTCCACGTAAACTATTCCTAGTGTCATCGCTCACTTGACTTGATTAATTGCTTTGTGTGATTGGATTTTCATTTTTATTGGGTAAAATTAAAGTAATCTGAAAATCAATCAAAAGAGCACGCTAGACCTATTCGTCTCCCTCCAAGTCTTTCATCTAAGATTAAACCTTTCACACCACTTCCGCACTGCGCAAGGTGCGGAACTCACAAGTTTATTATGGGCATGCTTTTGTTTTTTATTCAAAGAGATTGGATGGAAGCTTTATCTGCTAGAAATCGTAATTCTCAGCATATTTATGAATCTGGATTTTGATGGCTGCAGCCGTGGTAATCTAAGCCAAATTTGATGCGGAACTGTATTTGGGGATCATGATGGAAAAATCATCTCTTTTTTTCTTCTCTAAGACTGGGGGCCATGAGAATGGGGTTAAAGCAGTAGAGTTGCTTGGTATGCTTTAGGAAACTGAGGAATCTAAGATTCTTAGGCATAGGAACAATTTGGTGGAATGATTCCGAAGTTCTTACTCGTTTGGCTTGGGGTTTAACCATAGTAAGTTTCTTGGAGATTCTCTGTACTCCCCCTCATGATGCAAGTCTGTGTTATAGCTTTTTCTCTTGGCACTTCGCTCTTTTGGATATACAAATGTAATGGAAAAGCTGATCTGTTGGCTGAGACTGGGAAAATTACTGAATAATTATACCAGGGAGACAAAAACCTTCCTTGAGTTCCTTCTATAGTGTTTCTGGGGAGGGAGAGAGTATGCCAAGATTTTTGACTTTCTCTCTCATTTTCTCCTTCTTGCCTTTGTTTTATTTGGTGTTGTCTTGATCTTCAGTTAGAACTGTGTGTGTGTGTATTTTTATTGTTATGTTGACTATTGAGAATTAAAATTGAAGACAGGTAATAGTAGGTCTATTTGGAGTCTGGTTTACGCACTTGCATTTAAAGATTTCTTTTCCTACACTTAAAAGTTCTGGTTCTGGTTCTTGTTCTTGTTCATACTTGTACTCAGAATTGTTCATTTAACTTGTTTAATGAATGAGCATTGCATGTCTTATTTACCATGTTTATTATATATGAAGCCACTATGCTAGATTGCTGACAGCATCACTTCGGCTCCTAAGTTACCGCAGCTTCTTCTTCTTCTTTTTACTATTACTATAATTATTAATATGGTGGTGGTTATCATTAAAATGTATTTGTTAGAAATACTGCTGCTGCTTATGTTTTATCTTTTAGTTGCAGATTTATCACAAAACTTAATTCACTGAAACATTTATTTCCCTATTGATCTTAATCAGTAAGTTCATTGCAGGAGGAAGTTGCCAAAGAATTTGGTATACCAGTGCAGTTTCAACGTTTCTGGTTGTGGGCAAAGCGACAAAACCATACATACCGTCCAAATCGACCATTGACGCCTCAGGAGGAAGCTCATTCTGTAAAATACTTTTAACTTTTCATCCATTTTTGTGTGTTGAATTATTCACCATTACATGTCTATACATCTCATGATAGCATCTTATGCCGTGGTTCCTATAATAGCTTCTAAGTTCTAACCTGATTCACACATCGATGTAATTACATGTCTATATGTGTCATAATTGCACCTTATGCTGTGGTTCCCTACAACAGCTTCTAACCTGATTCACACATTGTTGTACCTCCCTAAGCTGTGAATCTGAATATTTGCCTGTCAGTTACTATAGACTGGTATTAGATGAATTGCTGGATAGTAGTTTAATATAATTCAATTTGAATATAGAATTGGTTCTTGTCAGTGCTCCTCAAGATAACTTCTTTTAGTATCACTTGAAAGACCAAAGATGGTGCAGTCATGTACACACGATCTATGCACAAGGTACTTATAGAAAACTATACTCTTGTCTAATCCAAAAACTCTACAAAAGATTCAATCATCATAGAAGATCCCAGTAGCGCGCGCGTGTGTGATCGACTTCCTATAGTTTTGAGTCAAGCTGGGCATTCTCCCAAGCATTCATTTGCATCTAGAACTGCATCAAGGATTTGATGGCCCTGTACAAAAGCATTCTGAGAATTTTAGTAATTACATTTGTCACCTGCTCACCTTCCTAAGACACAGCCTAAACTATACAAACCACCGGCTTTGACTAATTACATTTGTCACCTACTCACCTTCCCAAGACACAGCCTAAACTGTCGCTCTAAAACCTGTACAAACCACAGGCCAAAATAATGTGGAACGTCCTTGAATCTATTACTACTGCTCCTCTTTTTCAAGATAAGCATGGTAAAATGGGCATTTAAGCTACCCTTGATCTTTGCGATATCTTGAAAGTGGTTAATCATTGCTAGAATGTCCCCTTACAATGCCACAACGCTGTTGAAAGAAATGCATTGCCATACCTTCGAGACCTGGTGTCTTGACCTTATTGCTCTACAAAGTACCATCATCTCTTCATTAACATGTGGTCTTTCCAGCAGCTCCCTATACCCAGCTTCATTTCTTGTAAACTCCAACCTGTGAAAGCTAGTACGCCACTTCGAAGTCTCCATATTCGAGTTTTCGTAGAAATGCATGATGCTATTCTTGGTCTCCTTTAGTCTCAACTGAAACCCATTAACAACAATCCCACTGCTGCTCTTTTTTCAGATAAGCATGGTAAAAGGGGCATTCAAGCTACCCTTGATCTTTCCGATATCTTGAAAGTGATTAATCATTGCAAGAACGGACCCTCACAATGCCACAGCACTGCCGAAAACACTCTAATGTACTTGGTTTTTTCAAGTACATCATTTAATATTTGATTGAAAAATAATTAAGATTATATTTGAGACAAACAATAGAGATCACTAAGTCATTCCCTCTTGAAAAAACCTGACAGAAATACGACATACCTTCTCTCTCCCTCTCCCTGTCACAAATATAATCTTAATTATTTTTCAATCGAATATTAAATGATGTACTTGTGTCGTCGCATGTGCCCTCTTGAAAAAACCTGACAGAAATATAACATACCTTCTCTCTCTCTCTCTCTCTCTCTCTCTCTCTCTCCCTCTCCCTCTCCCTCTCCCTCTCCCTCTCCCTCTCCCTCTCCCTCCCTCCCTCCCTCTCTCGCTTCCATCCACGCCAATCCTTTTCTTTTCTTTTCTTTTCTTTTCCTGCAGGCA
>JAOTQH010239132.1:0-12898 GCA_025631255.1 Cornus kousa
AACTAACATTATCAAAGACTCTACTAATTTGTCGCAACAAATCGACAAGGTTGTGACAAAGAATCTGCTGCTTCCCAACACAATAGAATCCTTTTCTGCAAGCTTCAACAAGAATAATCTTTCCATTGCAAAGCTTTACCTGTCCATCAACAGAACACATCATCATCATCATTCTTAAATTGGTGTCAGCAACATTCATAAACTAAATATTTTAGCAGAACATAAGAAAAGGATTAATTTAGGAAGTTCTTACTTCAAGGGAAAAGAAATGATCTTCCACTAAAGTCTCATCATTATGTTCTCTTGTTGCCTTCCTTACGACTGCAATATCAAGTGCGCATATTTAAACTTTAAAACACTTGATCTGTTTTGAAAATCGTGTTCACTCATCACTGTCAGAGTGTACAAAGCGGACAGTATTTGCGCGGGACAATGGAGAGAGGAGACTTACATTGGAGAGGAGGCGTGAGATGAGAGAGAGAAAAGAACTCGTAAAAGCTTCCGAGCTTAGGGCACGAATTACTCATCTCTTCTTCTCTCTCCACTGAATTCGCATCTTTCGACGGTGTCGGTGGAGGCGACGACGACGATTGCTTGTTGTTCGCTTGAGATTTGGACGACTTCTTGCCGCTCTGCTGCGCATTCTTACCGCCGGCGCCGGAGGAGGAGGAGTCGTTCTTGGTCGCCGACGGGCCGAAGCACGTGGTGCATGCCACGATGTCAAGCAACCTCCGCACGTGTGCCGTTGCGCTCTCCTCATCGTACTCCTCTGTGCCAGTAAAAACAGAAAAGAATCCAGGGCACGACTGAGATTTCATACATGTGTACTATGCATCATATTTACGACGTCGTATTTACTTTACCTTCTACCAGTTCGAGAGCGCATGGCTTTAGTGCAACGACGTCGACAGTTTCTTTAAGTCGCTGCCCTCTTACCTGTATATTATAGAGTTCAAAATGGAGAGTAAAAAATTAGTATTATGTTTTTTTTTTTCTCAAAGAATTTAGAAACTCCTAAATTTAATAAGATATTTGGGTTTTTATCAAAAAAAATTATTTAACTTATTATTTATATATCCCTCTAAAAATGTTTTTTTTTTCTTAATCTAAGTGGTATAACACACAGAGTTTAGAACATTTACCTCATGCGATAGAGAAAAATTAGTGATATTGCAACTAATTGTGTTCACGGATAATAGCCTTCGAACGTCAATAATCCTATCAGTTGATATTCCCTGCTCAATAATTCAAAATCCCACACTTAAGAAATTACGTATAATTAATAAAATAAAAATAGATATTTTAAATTGTTTAACAAATTATAATAATTTTATTTTAAAATATTACAGAAATAATGTAACGTTCTTATCAACTCTAACAAAGTCTTTTCTAAAGTCATGACAAATAAATTTGTCAATATATATAGAACCGACCTTACCATTGCACCACTAAATTTTTAGGTACACGTACGTAATATTTATCGGTCAATGCTTATAGAATAGACCTTGTCGTTTCACCACTAGATTTTAGTTGCGCGTACGCAACTTTGATCGTAGTATGAATGTGACTTTTTACTATCAATAATCTTGAGTGACGAACATAAAATAAAAAAACAAATTATTATTTAAAATATAGAATTACGCAAAACTCAATTCAATATGGAGCTCAAGATGCCTAGATAAAAATTATATAAAAATCATAGCACAATTTTGCATTCAAAATTTAGTAAACAAATACTACAATTAGTAGTAAAGAGTTAGAAACAATTATTGGTATGAATTGAGGAGAAACAGACCTTTAAAATAACATGAGTTTCATCCGGAAGGTTTACAGTTATATCCATTACGACGGGAAGAACTGCAAAGTGTAGGAAATAGAAATGAATTAAGGTGTTGAAATAAGAATAAGGTATTGAATTATTCAAAGAGAATAATTAATAATAAATGAAATTGATAACAAAATTAAAATCAATAATAATACCCTTCTCTTCTTTCTTCTTCTTCTCCCCTTTCGGCTTTCCACCACGACCATTCTTAGGCGCCATTTTCATCTCTAGCTCGAGTCACTGATGTTGAATTAACTTCAAGCACTCTTCCATGGAAATATATATATATTCCAAGAATTATTTATCAGTAATAATGGATAATTTCCATAAAAAAAATATTTAGTTAATTATATCTACACTTAACTTTGAATTACAGTCATAAGAATGTAAAACAAGTGAATTAGAGCAATGACTACAATTAATCCATGTAATATATATTAATCCAGCAGAGAAATTAAACAAATTGAAGACTTAGCATATTCATTAATAACTAGTGAAAGAGAATGGTAGACAAGCTCATTTAACTCAAAAAATTAGAAGATGACAACTAAGTACTTGAACATTTAATGAGAAGATGACAACTAAGTACTTGAACAATATTGGAGGTGCAGAGAAAATTAAATTACCAGAAAGCAGAACACATAAGAATGAATGGTAGGATTGTTGATAGGGTGTTTAATAGTGCATTAAATATAGGAAAAAGGCAGCGTCGTTGGTGAAGAGATACAATACATAATATATATATATATATAGAAATTAATATGTATATAAGTGGAAGTGGTAGTTGAAGGTTTGTATACAGTAGTAAGTAATAATAAGATTGGAAAATGAAGAGAAAAAATTGGGCATGGAAGAGGAGGGTTAAGAAGTTACTGGTCTCATCCAGTAGAGTAGAGAGAGAGAGAGAGGTAGGGAGGAAGAGAGAGAGAGAAGAAAGAGGGAGAGATATAGAGGGAGGTGGGTATGATAAGGAAGGAAGGGCGGAGATTTAGCAGTCAGAGATATATGGCGTTTTATGGCAGCTTCTGCCTTCAACGGGTATTATCATTTTCAGGATATTTATTATATAATAATATATATTCATTCATTTTTACATACATTTACATACATTTATATACATTTGTAATATTGTGTGAAAAACTGAATAGGGATGATGAGACTCTCCCTGCTGCGACTGCACCTACTGGGGACCACTTCTTCACTCTGATTCAATCTTACAATTAATCAAAATGCCTGAACTGATTTACCATATTTATTTTTGAAAAGAGATTCAAATTGAAACTACCAAATTAACCAACAGTACCTAAACAAATAGTGTAGTGACTAAAAGTACTAAAAATAAATAAATAAATCAAAATTTTATTACAAATTTTTCATTACCAAACATGTTTTTAATTACTATTGAAAATAATTCAAAAAAAAAAAAATACCTTTATTTTTATAAAAACGCAAAACAGAAATAGTTGTGACCTAACTTATGGGATTAAACTATTATTCTTACAGGCATATAATTAACATTTTATGATGAGGAGATGGAATCAATTTTAATTTTTTTTCTTGACAAATAACACAGATGCATTATTCATATGGACATACATGTTAATATTTTATCCCACAAGGCTGCATATATGACATAAATATATACCTATTATATTAATGAAGTTTACTGTCAAATCCAATCAAATTTGATTTTCAAATTCTGCCAAATTGATATTTATATATGTTCATCGGATTCAACCTGAACCACGGAATATATTGATATTTTTCTATGCCACCCAGTCGGTTAGTTGAGAATTTTTTTATTAATTGGGATAATTAATACTTGTGCACTTTGTATCATTCATTACATAGGATAGCATTTAAATTGGTATTTAAGATGGATTGTACATTCATTTTGGATGTAAACTGAATATTTGCTAAGTATTACCCTTGTGTGAGACGTTACATCTGAAGCTCATTAGCATTTAAGGGACAACCATATATGTACTCTAACTTTGTTTAGAGAGTATCATGACTCGAAGCAGAAAAATATGGTGCATGTATATTATGTATATATAACAAGTAAAAATGTATATGTATATATAAATACCAATTTACGGGTTATATATCAAAATATGCATCACTTTAATTGTATTCACTCTTCTAGAATGTAATGATACGTTGACGCACAATGAGAAATTGTAATTAGGTACTGTTTGATAAAATTAAAAATTAGGCGCTGAAAATTTCAAGTACTGAATTTTAAGAGCTGAATGTATTAATTTGAAAATTTGTTTAATAATATTTTAATTTTAAGTGATGAATTCATTAAGATTGTTTATTATATACAAAAGTTGAAGTCTAAAAGTTGTACATATTACATTTTTACCCTCAAATACTCATAACAGTTTTACATTTATAATATAAAAATATTAATAAAATAACCACATTCACTTAATGAAATAAATAAATATGAAAATTTAAAATATATAGATTTTGTATTACATAGTGTTCATGTATGGTATTAAAAAGGGTGTTACAAAAATTTTAAAAAAAATTAAAATTTAAAATATATGAGTTTTGAATTGAATAATATTTAGGTAGGGTATTGAAAAGGGTGTTACAAAGATTAAAGAAAATACTTGAAAAAAAAAAATTATTTAAGAATAAATTTCTATGATATAAATAATTGATGGAAATTTTAAATTTATAAATTTTGGATTACATAATATTTCTGTAGATACTATGCTTTGAAACCTTCCCCTCATCTTTGGAGAAGCAATAAGGGAAAGTTAATAAAATGATTGGCATGTTAAGTGGGTCTGATGACCCTTACTTTTAACCTTTAAATTAGTATTTTTAAAAAGTACTAGAAAGGGTTGTCCTAACAGGTCGCATTGTCTTCTCCTTCTTGACGCTAAAGGCGATGGACTTTATTAATGTAAATCTAACAGTGCCAAAAGCCTTGTTATTATCTTGATCATCTTCATATTCTCCATCCAAATTTAAACTCCATTAAGGCATTAATCTAACTCAAAATCACTATCAGTAGCCAGGGTTTCTTTTCTCATCCCAATCTCTCATAAATTTCAAATGTTCATTTCTTTTCTTTTGTATCTATTTACAAACTTCTCATCCAAATTTAATTGTTAGTTAATTAACCAATGCTTTGCAAAAGCAAATGGCAGGAAAAGAAAAATATGTTTGGTGATTTTTTATTTTTATTTTTTAAAAAAAGATTAAGCAAATTCATGCACCCATGCCGCTAACTCCAAATCATGAGTAGGGTAGTTATACTCGTGAGTCTTCAGTTGTTGAAATCCATAAGCCACTACTCTACCAACCTGCATCAGCACACAAGTCGAGACACTATCGACAACCTCTCAGTGTCCACATACTTCTCCCCTGGGGATTGATTACCCGACTTTGCAGATGCCATCATTTGCAGATATGGCTACAATTTTTTGTTTGGGGGACACTGATACACACACACACACACACATATATATACACTATTTATTCTTTTATATTTTTTTCTCTAAACATGGAACACAATACAATGCGATTAGGGGCAAGCATACTAGAAATGGAATAACATAGAGAAGTTGGGGTCCGAGAACAACAACGGGAGAGGGCTTGTAGCGCCACTCCCCCCCTAAAAAAAAAATTTGCAATCTCTTAGATTTTTGTGAAATATTCTCCTATAATCGAAGTATAGCATGTTAAATTGTAGATTTTTCTTGAGAAATTGCCATGATGCTAGACATGTGATGTGTATCTTTATGTATGTTACGTGTAAATAATATATGTGTTTCACGCACAATGTCCGGTAAGGTAATGGTGTCCTGGAAAACGTCATAAATAGGCTCACCCTCCTCATTCAAAGGGGAAGTAAAAGGACAATCCCAAGCTGATTAAGATAAAACACACAAACAAGATAAGGATAAGCAATCTTAGTAACATGAACCATAAGATGCAAAAGATGCCTATAACTAAAGGACTTCATAGCCCATCTAGTTTGAACTCAGACCACATACCCATACCAGCATGAGCGTTTAAATTATTTGGGCCGGGATGGGATTTAGTAGTAAAAACCCACGCAAGTTAAGTGCGGGGGAGTGGGGAGGTCGTCGTCTAGGGTTTCTACCAAGAACACCAAGGGAAGAGGATGAATTAACCAAAAGAGAAAGACGAATATGCTTGCGTATTTAATTAATTATTACAGAAATTAAAGAAAGTAAAATTTAAAATATGTGTTTTTAATTACATAATATTTATGTAGGGTATTAAAAAACATGTTTAAAATATATTAGGTAGAGAGAAACCCTAAAAGAGATAACACAATTATATGAAGGTAGAGTACTCATTAGAAAGTTATTTTTTAAACCCAATCACTTAGAGTTACCATCTTCTGTGACAAGTAATAAGTAACACTCTTAAAATTTTGGTCTCTTTTAAACTCATAAAATTTTATCAAACAAACTTATTTATAAAAATCACTTACCATGTTCTGCATTCAGTCTTGAATTAAGAAATCAAACAGACCCTTAATGTTTCAATTTCTTGTTGGGTTGGGTTGAGTTTTGAATTTTAATGATTTGATAATGTTTTGTCGGGACTTAAAGTAATTATATTTGAATCCAAAGTAATTGTATTCCTTGTCTAATAAGGATTTGTATTCGTTTAAGGTAGAGAAGGAAAGAAATTGGAAGAGTAAGAGGAGAGTGGGCGCAAAGGGAGCACCAATATATTCATTCTACTTCGTATTCATTTTTACTCTGTATATTCTTGAATCTATATAAATTATCATGTTAAATATAGTATTAATTTTTAACCTGCAGTTAGGCCAAACCACGTTAAATATTTTACTATTTTTAATAAGAAATATATAAATCAAATAGAGCATAATTTTCTTGATTGGAGAAAATAATAGAATATTTTATTTTTTTTCAAGATACAACTTTTTTAAAGCATAGTAATCTATAAATAGATGACAATTTTCTTTTCTTTTTTTATTTTTTTTTATTTTTTAGTTGGTACTCACACACACTTATTTCTTTTAAGACTTGAACCTTGACCTCTTTTTGAAAAGTAAAAGACTAATATCGTTAGACCACTGGCACGTTAATTAAATAAATACACACATGTTTTACCAAACTATTAGATACAATTTAAATTAAAGAGTATTACCTAGAGTAATTGAATCCATCCATCCATCCAATTAATCTAACACCGTTGGAGGTAAATAAAACAGGCATATAAATCATTTTAACAACCATGGACACGCAATACATATATAAACCTTCACATCTTGTAGTGAGCAATTTTGAGATTCAAAATGTTCACTATTTCAGGAGTGAATGGGTAGATAAACCCACCACGGCACCACCATTTATGTCCCATGAAAATGATGTTTGTCTTGATCGATAGAGAGAGAGTGATACCATTCACTCCTGAAATAGTAATTGAATCCATCCATCCATCCAATTAATCTAACACCGTTGGAGGTAAATAAAACAAGCATATGAATCATTTTAACAACCATGGACACGCAATACATATATAAACCTTCACATCTTATAATTGTCAAGTTTATAGTGAGCAATTTTGAGATTCAAAATGTTCACTATTTCAGGAGTGAATTGGGTGGTGGGCATCATACTCTCACATCAGATAAACCTCGTTTGTTTTGATTGTGATGAATACCCCCATGGTGCTGAAAATTTGATTGTGAGCAATTTTCAGATTCAAAATGTTCACTATTTCAGGAGTGAATGGGTAAATAACGGCACCACCATTTATGTCCCATGAAAATGATGTTTGTCTTGATGGATAACCCACCACGGCACCACCACCCAATTTTTCAGCACCTCATGTGGTTATTCAATATCACAATCGAAAACAAACAAGGTTTATATGATGTGAGAGTATGATGCCCACCACCCAATTTTTCAGCACCTTATGATTGTTTTATTGCCACCGCCGGTGGTGGAGGAGGTGGCAATGACGGTGTAGGTGGGGGTAGAGGTGGTGTGGCGATGGTGGAGGAGGTGGCAGTGACGGTGTAGGTGGTGGTGCCGGCGCCGGCAATGGTGGAGGTGGCAGTGACAGTGTAGGCGGTGGTGTAAGTGATGCGGTGGCGGAGGAGGTGGCAGTGATGGTGTTGGTGGTGACGCCGGGGAATTGAGGCGGCACTGACACTTGAAAAGAAGAAATTGATTTTTTTTTTTTTTTTTTTCCCTTTAATAAACTATCCATTTTAGTAATTTCACAATTAATGGTTAATTAAAAGAATGCTTAGTTTCTTAAAATAATTATTCTTTTATTAATAGCAAGATTAGATCTTAAGATTAGGATTAAAAGTGAGAGTATATTGTTCACTTAGGAAGCAGTTGAACACCAATATATATATATATATATAAAACACCACCTTTTAAACTTCCAATCTTTGTGCTCTCATTATTAGCACTTACAGCATTAAGTAGCCCAATTCGTAGTTCATATTTGGTTGTGTGTCACGTACTCACGTCCAATATGAACCAACAAGATTTCTTTATGAAATTCTACTCCTCTCCTAATACAATAATCTTCATATGTTACTGTATTATATACACAAGGTACGAATTTAGACCAAAGTGGAAACATAAGCATATGTGTTCCATTATCCCTTTCCCATTTTGGTTATCCCAAACATATAGTTGATAGTGGAATTCGTGTCCGCACTATTAATTTGCATTATACTTAATTACTTATCAATACATTAATGTTTTTATTTACCTCCATACATCCTTCAGTTCTTATCAATATCATCCACAATTTTTATATTTTTCACTAAATTTTATGTTTTTTCCAAGGCATTACATGGGGGCAGGCGGGGGATATATGGATCAGCCATGGGAGAGGAGGATTGAAACCGACCTAATCACCACCAATCATCATTTCTCTTTCAAATTTTTTATTCCATGTCATTTCATGTACCACATTCAACATTTGAAAGACATATTTTAATAACCTCATTTTTACTCGATCCTTACGAGAGTGCTTGCCTAAATACGCATAATAAGGCATAAGAAATAAATCAACTAGTGGACACTAATGACATGAATTTCCATGACCATCTAAACCACTTAAACGGTATGAGTGGGGCGGTATGAGATCGTTGGTGGCTAAAATGGACATAAGCTTTAGACAATAAAATACATGTTCTTTTAGGCATTTTGTCAAACTTATTGCTGCTAGTTAGTGTCTTTCCAAGTGCATTCCACGTGCCACTTACTTCCTTCCCCTGCTGTTCCATTGGCCAAAAGTGTATCTAAAGCCCTAGGCATGATGATTGGTCCAAATTGGCTAATCAAACGCCAATCAGTCACAACTCACAACCTTTTCCTCTTTGGTCGGAGGGCAATCCAAAACGACCTATAGTTCCATAAGATGAATGAATAATGAAAGTAGAATTTGAAACCAACACTCAGCAGCATCTTCTCACGTAAATCTCGTTCTACTTTGTGTGTGTTTTTCTTTGTTTGAGGTGTGGGGTAGGCTTTCGTGTCATCACCTGAAATCAGATTTACACTGAAATTAGATTACCAATCATATTACGTTCATAAAGGTTGCAACCAAAGGCTTGGATGGCAAATCTCCATCTCCATGTTTGCAGCAGGTTCATGCATCTCTACCACGTGGATTCTTGTCTGTTATCATATTAAAAGAGCAATCGTCATGGCAGCTAAACTTGACGGTAGAATGTGTGGAATAATGTCGTAGGTAGGGTGTGCAAGTCTGTTCTTTCCAACAACCCATATTAGCTGGACAAAACACCTGTTACCTTCAGGAATAATTCATAAACTAAGGACATTGAGATCCAAATATGCGGTTGCAAGCTACAGAAGTGGCAAACAATGGCTGGTAGGTGAGAAAAGGGCACATTAAACAAGCTTCTCCAAGATCCAGAAGCAAATGGCCTTATCCAGCAGCCTTAAAACATGAATCCTCGCTCTAAATCACAACAGGGATTCATATCTTGGGATAACTAAAAAACTAACCCTTGGATCTGAGCATGGGGAAGCATCAAACATCTCACTTGTTATCTAAAGAAATTCCTTATAGTTCCACAATACACTCACTCAAACCAACATTGTAAGATAATATTTAAATGAACAAGGGAACAATACTGAAGCCCTCAACATCATGCATATTCTCATCCAATTCTGCCATTGTATAAACATCTACGAACATTTATATATCCTTCTATCACATACAAATTCAAAAGATATTCCAAAATGAAAACACAATTAAACCTTCATCTAGAATACAATAACATGAAATTATGACCAAGTGAACTACAATTTTTTTCTAAATATAAAAGTGTCAAACAAAAGTGTGTGTGTGTGAGAAATAGTAAATAACACAGTGAATGGATCAGCATGAAGGTTTGATCAATGCAGGAAGCATGATGGCAGATGAGACATATCCAAACTAGGGGAAAATAATGTTGGGAGAAGTCTAAGTTAGCATTCAATACTAGAATGCAACCCATGCCTTTTATTCCAACCCATCACCAAGCGTAAGCATGGTATACTTGCTGTAGAAGAGGTTGCGACAGTGACAATGTCATAACTTGAACAAGGACTAGGGCCCTCTTCCTTTCTCCCCACCTTCATCTCATTACTACCAACACCAATTCCTGCTCAGACCTTTTACTTTTTGACCATCATCTCCATTTTCACTTAATAGTTTATAATAAATAATAATAATAAAATATTTAAAAGCCAAAAAAGCAAATTAAGAGCATGAAATAGTCTAATACATATCAATCGTGCCTCTCCTCAACATACCGACACACAAATAAATTACATCAACCAAGCTATTTGTCCAGTAACTAGTCACAAAAGAAATAAACTTTTAGCAGTAATTGGACAACAAACCAGCTGTACAGTCCTTGAGAAATAAAACATAAGAAGAAAAAACAGCTTCTGAGCACCAATGATGATGAATATGAGTTATTTTTTATGGATAAGTAAAGTACGACAACAACAATCAAGCCTTTTTCCCAACTACTTGGGGTCGGCTACATTAATCCTATGTTTCCATTCCGCTCTTTTTCGGATAAGAAAAGTATCATTGAAAATTTCTTTTTTCAGGTGGAGGTTTGCAACTCTGAAAAATATATACATTTCCATTTCAAGAAGCTCATTGATTGAAAAGGTGCTATAAGACGAAGAGGGATGAGGTAGCCTACCTAAGAGTTGGACGGCTACAACCATAGAGGTAGACCGAACACGCTTGATCAAGGCCAAAACTTGCTGAAATCTGATTTCAGTCAGAAATCTGAAATTTCCAGCACAGTAAGCTTCGTTTTGCACACTGCAGGGGCCAAAATCAATCAACAAGAAGAAAAGAAAAATAATACAATTTTAAGTTCATTTCTTTACAAACCTTCACGGCCTCCTAAATTACAGCATATAGATATATAAACCTTTTAATTTTGTTTCCAGGGTAGGTACTAACTTCATCCCAGGTAACCTTAACATAGTAATTAGAGATAAGTGAAAACCCTGTAAAATATATCTGCATATAAATACAACCACCAAGCCTTCTTCCAAACTACTTGGGGACGGCTACATGAACCTTATGTTCCTGTGATACAACGCGATGCTTAAGGGAACGCCCTAACATTTACTCTATATTCATGGGATATATATGTAGTATATAATTATGAAAGGATTTTTACAAATAGCAAGAGAATATCAGGGTAGTGTCCTATTTGCATATATAATGGGGCGGCCAGATTGCTCCTAAACCCGTCCCCAACCCTAAACTGAGATGCATTCTATTATAATCACCCAAACCCACCCCTAAACTATTTTTCAACACCCCAAGCCCATCCTATTAGGGGCGGGGCGGGGCGGGTGCTTTTGACATTCCTACTCATTATGTAATCTCTAATTAAATGTAAGAAATTTTAGGAATGCTATCTGCTTCTAATTGGTTTTCTAAAATGTATAAGAAAATTTAACAGATAATGTGTTTATACTGTGTTGATACCGGTTCTTGATAAATTGAGGAGATCGTTCCACGTCTGTCGGGAATGTTGAGATCAAAGGCTGAGTGGAGCTCCAAGCTAGCACAAGGGATTCTCCATAGAGGAGATTGAGAGAGAGAAGGCAGATTTGTTTAACACCCTACGGTAGCTCGAGTCTTAGAAGACCATTCTTTATGGTTATGGTTGTGGTGGTGTATATGTATTCCAACCTCCCTAAATGATGAGAGTTTAGTCCTATTTATACTACTTTCATTTGGGTAAGGACCCTTGGTTATGAGAGATAACTACCTCTTTATCCAATGGTCGCTTTACCTAGGTAAGGACCCTTGGTTATGAAAGTAGCTCCTTCTTTATCCAATGGTAATTCTACCTAATATCTAACAGGTTGGTCATCTAGTAGGCAGCCCGAGGCACGCCGCTGCCCTTTTTTGAGGTGGTGGCGATGGCCTGTATTAAATGCAGGTCTTATCCGTTAATCAACATATATTTATTGTATTATGTAGTCTCTACTACTTAAGCTCAGCTATTAGGCATTAAACATTTTCTCCCCCTTGTGTCGACCTTAGGGTCGGCCCTGAGATTGAAAAAATCTTGAGAGGCCCTAGGCAAACTTTAAATGTGAGGCCCTTTCTATATAATGTTTCACACGCGCAAAAAAAAAAAATATATATATATATATATATATAAAAGTGCGAAATTTTCATTATAAGTAAATGTGATCATCTTGCATTTTGAGTTGCAAAATTATCAATTAAAGTGCTCCAATCAAGTTTCTCCAATATATCTTTTTCAATGGATAAGATAGACAATACATTCAATCTCTCTTGTGTCATCGTAGACCACAAGTAAGATTTGATTAACTTCAACTTTGAAAAGCTTCAAGTTTAGTATCTCTTGGAGCACCTCTTTCAACTAATAAATCTCTCAATTTTTTATCAATCTTTCTCCAATTTGCTGGATCATTAATGTTCAAGGGAAGATTATCATTCTCATTCACATGTTCTTCATTACCAAATCTTCAAGTTCATTCACATTTTCTTCATTTTGATTCT